>KN468959.1:23016-41432 GCA_000787095.1 Periophthalmodon schlosseri | reverse complement strand
GTCTTTAACTCCAATATATATTATATTCTTTTGAACACTCAGAAATGCTTTGCATTCCAAAGGACCATTCTGTTATCAGACCACCACCAGTCACTTAGCCACACCATATCATACACAGTGGGTGAAATGTCTTGCCTAAAGACACAATGGAAGTATGCAGTCATCGGAGAAGTATGGCGAATTAAACTGTCAAACAAAAGTTATAGCTCAATCTATAATAATAGTATTATATTATTTTTCCTCAAAAACTAAAATCTGTAGTAGACATCAAGCAATATCATAAAATCATGTTGATGAAAATCTGCTTCCAACAGACAGGAGCAGGGGTTTAGCTGCATATAAAACACCACGTTCATATTTCATGCTCTGCTCTCTCTTTTTAATTCATCCACAGACGGCTAATTAATACATCAGAATGTCACTCACTTTGTGCTTGCATTAGCCTTGTTGTCTCAGCAATTAACCAACTGTGAAGAAACATGTTATTATCATCAGTAAATGTCCCCACGTCACCACGGCGAGTCAAAGTGCCAGCAACTATTTTCTATAGTGTCTGTGCTCGTGGCGGTGATGACAGAGCTAATGAGTCCATGCAGCTGACATGTATGGTCCCTGTCTTTCCTTTTTAATAGTATTTACTGTTGGTGATATATGTATTATTTAAAATGCACTGACTCAAAGTACAAAACAGGGGTGAATTAATACTTTGATTCAGCAACTATGAGTAACCAGATTGTATAAGCCATGGAAAGTAATGCAATCATGGAATGCAATGTCCTAAGGAGTACCTAAAAACTGGAGGGTAGATGGTTTGATTCCAATGCAAGCACATATTCTTGTTGTGTAACTGGGCAAGGCACTTCCAACAACTCCACACCCCCATAGGCCAGTCTTAAAGTAATTACTTAAGAAAAAACACAGTGTGGCAGGTGGCATGTCAACCTCATGATTCCACGGAAATAGAAGTTAAACCCATACTTCTCCATGGAGATAGATGAGTTTAATGCCATACTGTGGAATATTATAGCCAAAGGAACACCATTTTCATGGAGGCAGGCCGAGTTATCCTGGGCTCAGACCAATGAGGTGTAGCTCCGATACGGTGGCCACAAGTATTCTGTATAATTAAAAGTAACGAGAGGAGCTCAGACCGCACGCCATGCAGCGCGGTGGTGCCGGCGGATTCATTCCAGATTAATTCCGTTGGGAGTCTATTTTTGCCGGACCCTGGAGCCGACCGCAGCCTTTCCTCTTAATAATGAAGTAGTTATGGCGCAAACACATGGTCTCGTGTGTGCAGCTTCAAAGGCAGTGACCGCAACAGCACATCACAGCACGGATCTGAGTGTGAGTGTCACACTGCAACAAAACCCCTCCCACACAAGAGTCGCAGCTGGACCAGGTGAGGTCTGAGCAAGGTGTGAGAGTCAGGTTTGTGGAGATGCAAGCCCACTCAGAGCAAGTCTGCATGTTTTTCAGTACAATAAAAAGATCCAACATGAAAAATAAATAATTAAATCAATACAAATAAACACACTTTGATTGTAGTATATTTTTTGGGCAAAAAAATGACACAGTGGGGCTTCAAGTCACAATGTCAGTCAGGGAAATATAACCTATATTCATATTCTTTGACAAACGGTTAACTCGCTCCACTAGGTTTGATACTGAACTTGAACTGCTTCTGTTTTCTCAAATAACTCACTGTTGCATCATAAGTGATATTGTTCTAATCACAATTTTCTTAAAGTTGACTTCTACGATTGTTGCTTTTCACTGAAATAAAAGTGGTATGTACCTCAAGACACAAAGAACTATGTTGTATATGCAGTTTTATTATTCCCTTTGCTCCTTTGAAATACTATTCGAGCGTTGTGTAACCCATCAAAGCAAAACAAAAAAATACCAAACTTAAATCTTCAACCAAAAACAATGCATCACACAACTTCTTGGCATTTTAGTATTTTGAGTTTCAAAGACATTTCCTTTGTTCTATCGGCTCTGAACAAAAGATCATTTGCAGTCTTTAATTAATGAAGCGATTGCACTGCGGGATATAGAGAATCAACTCACCCAAGTACAACATGCACAAGTTTAAATACACATCTAAAGGATTGTCAAAATGGCTGCCGGAAGCAATCATTCTCTAAAAGTGATTAAGCCTCACTCCTCTCACTAACATGTCAACAGCAGAGCAATTACTTTGTCAATGAAAGAGCTCTTTATGGGACACAATGTCAATAATGTTACACAGATGTCAATACAGAAACACTTAAACCACTTGACCTCCATAGAAACGCCGCCTGGCTGTAAGTGAATTTAATAAACAGATATGAAAGAGAGGCCACATACAATTCAAAATAAAAATGTTCGAGTAAATTAAATCACCATGGCGACAAACTGGTGACCACACAGAAGGCATGTTTTTTCAAGGTATTTAGAAAAACACATGAAATCGAATAAACGCTTAGATAAGTTTGATGTCATATACAGCGGAACATTCCAGGTAAAGCAATAACATCTGGGAGGCAAACAGGAGGCCGGACCACCACCAGAAAAGTTACATAGCACATCTTTAATGCACAGACCTATATGCACATACAGACTGTGTGAGGAATTTGTATAAAATGGTTACTATTTGATTCTTATATGTATTTTTTATGAATTCCATATAGCGACAATGGCTAAATAAATCTATAGAATAGAAAAAAGCAATGGTTTAAATTAAGATGTGGGCCCCAAAAAACTCCCACCACACGGAAAATGAATTTGAACTGTGTGGGTTATACAGAGAGTAGAGGAAAATAAAATACAATATAATTATGTACATCTTTGCACATGTCTCAGTAATAACACCTCAACTGTCTTTATCACATCCTCTGTTAAATATAAACAGACTAGCATTTAAAAGGTTAATACTATAGGAGACCAGGTTATGCATTTATAGATTCAAAAAGAATTCACTAACTCCACTGACTAGAGGCGGTCTGTAAAGCACTTTCTCAGAGACCTTGACTATTGGTCCATTACATAAACCCCATCAGATCCTCTGTGTGGGTGCACCTGGAGCTGTTGTACTTGTGTGTCTGTGGAGGTTAAGGACAGTCTTCTGCTTTTGTTTGTCTCATAGGCCCATCATTAAACTCACACTACAAAGAAAACTCTCCTGGGGCCTTGAACGCATCACATTGTACTAATGAGCATCACTTCCAGCTAAAGACCAGGAATCAAGGCTCCGGGTGAAGGCTTTCACATGCTATAATTAATATTACAGTTTTAACACGCGTGCGAATAACACTATGGTGATTAGCGGTTCTTTTTCTCACCATGTAACTGCTGCGAAGTGTTGGAGTGTAAGTCCAGTGAAGGCCACCCTCGTCCCCTGTTTCAAAATCTGATATAAAGTTGTTGTTTTTTTTTCCCACAATGCATAAAAACACTAAAATGAAACTAAAATGACTGAATCTGACAATTGATTTGTTCTGTAGAGACTAATGTGTTTGTTGCATTGCATGTCCAATTGGAGACCAATCAGTGGAAATAAATTGATTAAAGCAACACCATGCAACTTTCTGAAGATGGCATGTCCTCTGCATTATTCCACAGAAATTTAAAAGTCAAAACCATACTCTGGAAAACATTTTATGCCATACAATGGAATATTGTAGCCAAAAGAATGACTTTTCCATGGAGACAAGTAGAAGGAGGCCCTCGTTCAGACAAAATAAGTGTAGTTTTTGTTTTGTTTTTCAGTGCATTAAAACTTATCAAAAAAGCTTTTATTTTAGTCTATTTTGTTGCTAAAAAGTTACACGGTGGAACTTTAAGTCTGCGTTACACCCATTGTCTGTCTCAATTTCTCTTCTCCATAGCCTTCTCTCACCCCAGTGTTACCTTAACCATCCCAGCCTATCTATCCCTCTAACCTAAAGCCCCTTATCCCTGCAATAGCCAGCGCCTCTCTCTTCTTTCTTATCTTTATTCTTGCTCAAATTTCCCTCTGAAGTCTCCTCACCTCTGCTCCTCACCTTCGTTGTACCAGAGCTTATCTCTCAGGCTCTGTGTCCAACAATCACTTCTCGGCCGTACTTTGTTTCCCCAACTTGTCTGAGACTTTGAACTCAAGTCACAAGCATGGAGATTGCAAACAAGGACGTATAGATAGGGGGCTATATATAAAGGGATGGGTGGGGGGGTCGGGGGGGTGCATACATTCTGGAGACATATGGGTGCGGTAACGGTATGAGACATTGAAAACAAAAGCATGTACTGCAATGCTTTCCTGCTTGAACAAAACAATCGCAGTTTACGGGAAATTAACCTTGAGAGACTGGCGCTAGGACCAATGGATAGAGACAGTAGCTCAGTTGGTAGAGCGTTTGTCCACTGATCCGAAGGTTAGCGGTTCAAACCCCCGGTTCCTTGATGTAAAGTGCTTTGTGTGCCCTGAAAGTGGAAAAGGGCTATATAAAACTGTGACCATTGACCGTAGAAGGATCAGTTTGTGGTTGTGTTTGGGTGGTTACACAGTGTGGCATTGAACTTAAAGGGGACATATTATGTAAAACAATCTTTTACAAAGCTTTTAATTACCCCACCACAGTGTTCCATCATCATAAATTTACTCGGAGTTATATTGTTTTGATCTATGTATGTTATGTATGTTAGAGTATTCTTGTTTGTTCTGCATTTAGGGCTCGAGTGCTGCGAACATTTCTGTTTTCACTTGCCCCCCATCTAAGCCCACTGCTCTCTGCTAATTTATTATTATTTTTAAAAGGTCATATTTGTAGGATTGAAAAAGGTCACAGAGGCATTTTCACAATAAAATAAACAATTGAAATGTTGAGCAATGTTTGAGCAATCTTTAATCGCTTTTTGTCAGTGCCACGTAGTTATTTTGGTACAAATGAAAAAAAAATCTGCTTCTTCCTAACGTGATCTGCAGCTATCCATCGGAGGTCCCAACAACGCCACTTCTCTTTGAGTTGTGCAGTTATCGAACACAGAAATAAGCAGACTTGTTTCTTTTATTAAGTCGTTTTAGATGAATATTGCGATTTAAAATGTCCAAATTATAACATAATGATCCATGGGTGCCATATATTCTAACTATATAGCAGACATATGCACAATAGCTCTTTTTTTTAAGTTGAAATGGCACTATGAACAAAATTCAAACTAACAATCTAAGTATGTTATAATTTCATACTAAATACCCAACAAGCATATTATGTCTCTTTAAAATCTCAACCATGTTTACTAAAGCTGGAGGTAAATGTATTTGGTATTTCCAAATTCCAACCTGTAACACCCAAATTTGTATGTTTCATTGCTCAGCTGGAAATAAATGCTTCAAAATAGTGTAAAGTCAACACGCTATCGAGGATGTACTTATTTAAGAAGACGGTTTCAAGACCTACTGTTTGTTTTCTACAGCCTGTGCAGAGAATTCTATGTTGATGCAGTTCAATAATTAAGTTGAACCTTGACAGTTGTGATAAATTTTCTTGCTGTACACAGGAATGAAATGAATCAGTCTCTAGTATTTTCACACATAAAAATAATGCCAAGGATTTTTATTTGGAGTTGGTCTGGCTATTGCTAAAAAATGCCATTACAATTAAAAAAGAAATAGCGTTATTACCCATTCAGTTCATCTATTTTCATCACATATAAAAGTTGAGCCCAAGTTTTTTGGGGTTTCTGAGCAGGTTAATTAGCACTGCAAACTGGGCCAACATGAACAATTTTACATAATCCAATGAATTAATATCATTACAAGGTTATAGCCCAGTCTCATATGTTTATTTGACATGGGTGGCACAATTAACCTTTAGCCTTTTATTCAATTCAATTCAAGTGTATTTATATAGCACATTTAAAACAACTTCAGATGACCAAAGTTCTTCACAGAAAAGTCCAAAAAAACACAATAGGAAAAGTATGTCTGTGTAATCCCTCAGTCATCCAGGTATGATCCATAGTAAAAGAACAATTCAAATCTGTCAAATGGACAAAAAGTTGTAGGAGTGAAAACGTTTGGCTGCTCATCCAAGCCGCTTCTTCAGTTCTGGTCAGATTGCTGGAGGACACTGCCTTATATTTATCTGAAGGGAGGAGCTAACTACACTGAAACTAAAAACACCTATTGTTTACAGTTTCTGTTTGTGGGCTAGGTCTAATGAGCTACACTAAGTGTGAACTGTGCCTGAGTCATATTTAGCATAATCATCCAGGCCCCTAATGGGTGCTCTCACGACTAGCAGCATACTGTCTAGCCCTATTTTCTTTGCTTTGATTTGGGTCTGAGGATGGAGTTATAAATAGGAAATAGATGATGTCTAAGGAAAAGTACGATAAAACACCAAGATATCATGTCGAGCTAGTATTAAATGCCTGGGGAAGGTAGAGCTTTACTTTAGCAAGGAGCCTTAACTGAAAGAAGCTGGACTTTATGACAGAGATAATGTGCTTGTCCAGGTTGAACATAGCATCTACAATCACCCCAAGTTTCCTCACAGCAGGGCGACAATAAGAGGACAGAGCACCAATCACACTGTCACGCCCAAGCAGCGGGTTAGTTTGGCCACCAGAATCTCGGTTTTATTTTAATTCAAGTTCAAGAAGTTTGTGCTCAGCCAAGTCTGCACATCCCTGAGGCAGTCCTGCAGAGCTTTGATTGTGGTCGGGCTATCATTGGCGGTCACTGGCAGATATAGTTGAATGTCATCTGCAGAAGAATGAAAAGCAACATTGTGCTTTCTTAAAAACAACTTTTATCCATCATACTTTATTATTATTATGTCTTCAATTTGTGGGCCCATCCACATGTGATAAAAACAGACATTCCACTGCCACTCTTGCACAAATGAACTATAGTGGATTTACTTTCTCTCAATCAATACAAATATATCAAAAAGTGGTGGCATTGTGCAGCCTCACAGGGATTGGTGCTGTCAGTTCAATAGACTATGGCATGGTTGTGGACAAAAACAAAATGAATCACAGATACAATGCACCCTGCCCTCTAAACTAGAGTTACCATGAATTCTCAAACTTAGCAATATGGCTTTGCATGATTAAAGCTGCTTAATGTAACTTTTTACTTGAAGATCTGTCACCTGCTTGTCTTGTTGGATTTGTTAATGTTTTGTCTAGTAGGTTCCACATTATAGCATTAAACTTAAACTTATTGGCATGAAGACAAGCAGGTGATGCCACTAGGCCAAGGCCATGTCAAATGTGTGGAAAGGTGAAACATTTAGTAGAAATGCAAGATTTCCAACCAATTTCTGACCATTAAAACCACCTGCAATTGAATAAATGCAAGACAGATACAATTAATGTCAAACTGTGGAACATTGCAGGCTGAGTGGTAACATCTCCATGGAGACTGACAGGGCTGGGGGATAAAGAACTGAATTGTGATCTCATTCTTGTGATACGCTAATTTGATCAAATTGCCGTATCACAATTCCCTGCTTTTTTGTTTAATGTAGCTCTATGGTTAAAAAAAAACAAAACAAAACAAAAAACTGACACTTTCCCCACCCACTCCTCCTAGTGGTCAGCCTCCATCATGCTCCGTGAGTGACAGGTGGATATAACCAATCACAGTGGAGAGCAAAATTTCAGAAACAGAAAATAGCTAGTTATCTTAAAAAAAAAAAAAAAAAGATTTGGGATCTGGGTGGATATAACCAATCACAGTGGAGAGCAAAATTTCAGAAACAGAAAATAGCTAGTTATCTTAAAGATCTCTAAGATCATGAGTTTTTCCATATCGCCCTCCCCTATCTTGCACTTGCGATATCTCTGTAATCAAATAAACAAAATTACGTAAAAAATATTGAACAACCTCAATAGCAGTAACTGACTCATTATATTACACAGCTCATTGTAGTCATCCCAACAAACTCTGAAAACTCTGGGTGCTGTTTTCGTCACAGTTAAACTCAAAGCCGCTTCAGTTTTCAAAGATATAAATTTAACCATAACACTGTGTAGAGTAGGCTGGGAAAGACCCATTTTGGATGCACACTTAGTGAAAGTGGAGAGAAACCCGCTGCTATCTGCAACTTCTGAGAGGATTAATAATTTGTCAAAAGCTCAGAATATTCTGGTACAGCTGATATGGAAATGTAGAGGAAGAAATAGTTTTACTTGATGTCACCTAGCGCACGCCTGGACTGGTATGGGAGATAGTATAATAGCCAAAAGCAGCCTGGGTTTTCATTTTCAATAAGTCTCCGTTTTTAATACATTTGGTCAGTCTTTTATTTTTTTATTTTGTTACTTTTTTAACTTTTTGCATTAACTTCATGGTTGATATTTAGCATCTTAACGTCTGCAAACTTTAGTGTTGAAACATAAATAATATAAAGTGTGAGGTAGTATTTTCATAAAAGACCCAAACTTGAAACGTTTGCA
Organism: Periophthalmodon schlosseri; assembly: GCA_000787095.1. Taxonomy (NCBI): domain Eukaryota; kingdom Metazoa; phylum Chordata; class Actinopteri; order Gobiiformes; family Gobiidae; genus Periophthalmodon; species Periophthalmodon schlosseri. The sequence continues at coordinate 32,999 of KN468959.1, read as the reverse complement.
TGAGGAAGGGCATCTGGCATAAAACAAACAGCAACGTGATGATTTTGAGTCACTTTGATGAAGCCAAACAAATACCGCAATCTGTATCCATGGGTCCAAAATGATGAAAAATTTGGTACGTTGCTATACCGATTAACCATTTAAAACAAAAATGGAAAAAATCAAATGTAAATGCATACAAAAGTACACTGAAACCCATGAATACTTTATTGTCTCCTGGGATTAGCATTCTGTAAACATTGCTGTGCCAAGTAAATATTCATAACTCCTGCAAATACCAGGTACATTCAATCTATATCGGTAAAATGTCGGTGATAACATGGTGGAAACATAATCTGTATCCATGGATCCATAATGATGAAAAGTTAGGACGGTTGCCATAGTGATTAACAATTTAAAGTAGTAAAACAAAAATATGGATCATACCTGGACGACTGAGGGATTACACAGACATTAACAATTTAAAACAACATAGTATATCTGTTGAATGGGAAAAAATCCTCAGTATGTTGCATATAACACTGAATGCTGAGGCCCATAAGTCTCCTCCTGTCTCCTGGGACTTCAGTTCTGTAAGTTTAGTGCTGTGCCAAATAAATATTCACAATTTAAGCAAATATCATGTACATCTAATCTATGTCAGTAAACGTTCAGCAATAACAAAATGGCGTAAATGCCACAATTGGTTTCTGTGAGTCCAAATTAAGACAGTTTAACAATTTAAAGCAAAATATTACACCTTTTGAATGGGAAATGAAAGAATGAGTTCTGTTTAATCTCTTTGCTCTTAATCTTTGTGTTGAATACTGTGTGTTGCAGACATGGAGATGAACTTGTTTTTCAGTAAGAATGCTACACATACTTATTTTACGATGTCTTCACTGCAACCAGCGCCATCAGTTACAAGCTGCAACTCTCCATATACCTGTGACAAGAGGCCCTTGTAACCAATCTTTTCAGAGACTGCAAGCAATCTTTCTGTGACATATTCTGCCTCCCTGAAAACAGTTAAAGGTATATCCATTTAGGACCTTGTACGGATAGTATGTAGAATTTGTTTAAGTCCATGTAGGTCCAGCCTTCTATAGGTAGTACCTTTCTCAGTGAATAAGTACAGGGAAGGCTCCTTTGCTAAAAAAAACAAAACAAAAACATAACCTGGTCTGGAACCACTTCCTTCACAATTACAGGAAAAAGTCCATACAATCATACACTGAAATCCATGAAAACTTTGCCTCCGGGGATTATACTTCTGTAAACCCTAATACGCCAAATACATCTTCATAATTTCAGTATCATATATTGACGGAGATACGATAGTCTGTATCCTTGGATCCAGAATGATGAAAAATTTGCCAATTGCCATAGTGATTTAATATAAATTTAAAGCAATTTATTATATCTTTTGAATAAAAATGTTGCATCATTAATAATGTTTTGTCTCCTGAATTCTGTAAACACTGCTATGCCAAATAAATATTCATAATTTCTTCAATCTAGTATCCGTAAACTTTTAGTAATTACAAAAAGGCAGAAAAATACCACAATCTGAATGGTTGTTCTGTTGAAATTTTGTTTGCTACAAAACTTGATTGCTATTTTTACTATCCTGCTGTCTATTTTCAGAGCCCAAGGAGCACAGGAGCAAAGCCAGCCACCAACTTGGTCTATTCCCCCTCGTTTCCCCGTAGTGGAAGTCTGACTGTCTGTGTGACTGTGGGTGAACTGAAGCGAAGAGAAGCAAATGTCTCTGTCCGCTGATTCTGCACTGGAGGCGAGAGCTTATCGCAGAGCAAGAAAAGGGCACAGGGGAAACAAAGCCAGCTCTGATCTCTGCCTCCTCTTCATCATACCATATCACACCACCAAAATGGGCTCTGTGGAGGTTTAGGGGCAAACACACTTCAGACAGAAAACTGAAAAAAACAAACTCAATAGGTAACACTGTCTATCAATGAAACAAAGAGCGTAGTGAGAGTGGATACATACCTAGGCTTTATCCCCCAATGTTGTTGTTTTTGTTTTTGTTTTTTTGATCCCAGCAAGGATGAGTTTACTATGTCCTATTATAAGATGCATTTTGACATTTTTGAGCGATTCATAAAAACAAAAAAGGACAAAAAAAACCAAAATACTCCCAGATAGGGGGCAAGAGCCAGTTTTTCCTTATTGATTACATTGTGCTTTCATAACAAATATCTAAAAAATTCACAAATGTTGAAGCTGATCATATTTATCAATGGCAAGCCCTAGAAATCGCTATGTATCGACAAACTATCAACTATATTAACTTTAACTCCACCCCATCTGCATTAAATACTATTGGCCTATAGAATGTCATCTGAAACTGAAACTGAACTTCTAAATAAATAGTCAGTAACCCAGTATCACAAGTTAGAGTTCTCTTGTCATTATTTATCGGAGCAGTATCATCGTCGTCTTTGGTAGCCTTATAAAAAACACGTCTTATAAATACGTGAAGCGTTAATACATCCTACACCACTTCTATAATGTTCAAGCTCTCTCTATTCCTCAAAAGGAGCCATTCTTCCTATATGTAATGGTATGTTCGCTAATTAGCATTGCAGCACTTATGTGAAGTATCTTATGTGAAGTACCAGTCCAGTATATAGCTCTTGTGAAGTGGCGACTGAGGCATAGAAAGAACCCAAAGTCACTAATAAGGAACTATAATTGGACTTGGTTCAAGTGCAGCCTGGAAAATCATTTGCTGCATTTTTAATGAAAGGGCATATTTTATTAAGGAAATGTGCAGGACACCTTGGATACAGCGTGGGTGCAGGGTAAATAACACTATGTTATGTCATAGGTTTCAGCTTGCGGTTATAGGCAGCATTTTGAGAACATTTCCCCATTCAAAAGAGAAGATATTTTGTTTTACATTGTTAACTGTCATGGCAAGGGCCCAGTGTTTTAATCATCCCGATGCTTTTGGCAGTCTTTTAAAATAGCTGTATTAGACTATGAACTGGAAATACTAAAATTTTGCATCTCCAAAAGAAAAAGATTACAATTATTTCCCATATCTACATTCCTTACACCAGTAAACAAGATAATGGCAGTTTATACATAGGCATCTTCCCACGAACTACCTCCTGTACATTTTTTTTTTTTTTTACCTCCACAATAGACATGATACAACTGTTCACTACTTTTCAGAAATCAAGAAATCATTACGTAATCCCTAATGACCTTATTCCGCCCCGCCCACTTTTTCCTCTAAATGCTCCATCCATGCTTTCTTTGTGGTGGCACTTCCGGTTAAGTGGGAATCCCATAAATTTCATTGGAGAATTTGATCAAAGTTTCACCTCAGAAACATGATATAAAGTCGTTTGATTTATGTATATGTTCAGTGTTCATTTCAAATCAACAATTCACCGATTCTAAGGGAGGACTTATTTGCTGTTAGGAAGATCGGCAGCCCCATGCAAAATAATACAACCCTAACGACGATGGTGGCACCAAGGGCAACTTCCATGAATATTAAGAATGGTCCAACGTAGAACAAGTCTTGTAAAAGTGGACACAGATGAACGCTATTAGCAAAGAGCTGTGACAGACCTGTAACTATGAAATAAGTGTGCTGCAAATGAGTGTGAAAAACTCATTTGCAAGTGGGAGATGGTGTGAGGTGCTTACATGTAGTGTTATAAGAGGCAGAGTGGGTCACCAGGTAAACGACTTTTGAATGGTGGATTGAGAAAAAAATAGGTAGAAATTTGAACATAAAAAACCCATTTGTAATTTTCAAGGGTAAATTGAGTTGGTCAAACTTGGTAGGTGAATAGGAGGAATGTGTGTAGTAATATTTTAACATTTTATACCTTTTAAAATACTAAAAATGGATTCATGGTTTAATATGCATGTTGTTTCAGTGTGCATGTTAAAGGTGCACTGTGTAACTTTTCAGGTGGAGAACTGTCATAGTAAAACATACACAACAAAACTCTGCTGACAACCAAGACCCGAGTACAGAGTCCACCACCTATCTGTCTCCGTGGTGATGTTATTGCTTTGCCTAGAATGTTCCACAGTATTAAACAAGTTCCACCACCAGGGCTACAGGAACAAACTGACCAATTAGAAGTGGAACTGGGCACTCGGACCGGATGACCGGATGACAAGGTGGAATAAAAAAAAGCTATATTGCTTAGTAAGTTAACCATGTATAAGATTGTCACTGTTGTTTCATGTTGGCTCTACAAATCAACCATGCATATTAGTCAGAGATAGACCGATATATTGGTTCGCCGTTATATCGGGCCGATATTTGCACTTTTTTGCGTATCTGCTATAGGCCTTAACTCTCCTGTCTCAGCTGATATTTGGTTTGGGCTCACCAATTGCTGCATAAACCTGTATTTTAGCACTTTAGTGTGATGATGGCATTCACAATTAGATTACACAGCTCCATTATGGGTTAGTAGTAAAAAACAGGGTTGTGGATGTGGATTCAAATCATATATTTATGGGCAGAATATCAACAGAGTTTATCGGTCATCGGTTACCCTGGAAACAGTCGGTATCGGCATCGGCCATAAAAAAACAACAATAAAAAAACAAAAAACATATCAGTCGATCTCCAGAATTTATAATCACAATACAACAAGACACTGACAGTAGCAATGATACAGATTGACTGATCATAGCTCCTACACCAATGAACTTGAAAAACTCCATTTTGTCTCAAGCTTGGTTTCGAAAATTCATATCCTTTCACAATCTGATCCACTTTCCCCCCCCCCCAGGCCCCCGAAACCCACACTGCACTTAGTTAGCTCAATAATCTCAACTTGCTCTAAAAATGTGAATTCGTCCTGACAGTTGAAAAGTCTAAAAGCATCCTTCTCCAGCTCGTATTCATCTAATCAGACCTATCTCCATTTCCCTCTTCCCTCCGTCTCAAATACGCCCTCTCTCTCCTCCCAAGTTACTGCAGGCACATGGTTTCTGATTAGGACGGCATATTGCTCTTGATTCAGCAAACGGGAGACAGGAATTAGTTGGAGTCTGTCATTTTCATCTTTCCATATACTTTTCCCCCTCTCTCATATCTCTGTGGTAATTTCACATTCGGTGGCAGTTTTGCAGTAGAGAGAGAGGGGAGAGGAGCTGCACCCACGGGCGTGTCATTGCCGATCGCCTGGTGGAGGTGACACGATATGAAGACAGTGGGACAGCTGATTAACACCAGGATCTGTCTCAAAGTCTTAATTACTTTTTGCCCCGTGATGCTCTCCCCTGCTTTATGCTCCTTAAAATTCAGCTGGAGAAGTACTACAGTCAGTATTCCACCAAAAGGTATAGCTTGGTTTGACATAGTAGGTCAGGTAGGTTTCATTAAATTTAAACTCTCAGGAGGATTATATTTTACTTCAATCTATAACCTGCTCACATCAAAGGATACAAAAAACCTACAAAATGTAAATATTAACCATAGTAACTTTGCCAGCCACCATCTCAAAATGCAGACGAGTTCCTTAAAAAAATAAAATACAATTTCACTCCGCAGCTTGCCCAAATCAGTCAACATCAAGGGACCATGCAGCCATTCACTCTCATAGTTGAACACTATTGTGAAGAGACTTTACGGCAAGACCAGCAGGGAGTGTCTTGCCCAAGGACACAACACCAGTATTGGCACAACACACCTTTAGGTTAGTTGGTAAATGCTCTACCAGCCGGCTTACTGCTTTCCACAAAAATGATGTTATCCTTGCAGCTCAGCGGAAAGGGCCCAAGGACACAACAGTTTAGGAACTAGAGGGAGTGGGCATTGAACAACAAACCTGCAGGTTAGTTGTTAAATGTTCTACCATCTGCGCTTTTCCTGTCCTCCAAATTATGTCTGAAATATTGGATTTTCAAAACTGAAGCAATCAAAGCACTTTACATCAAGGAACCACTCACATTCATACACCAGTGTACACAGACATTGGGGACGAGGGGCGTTAAGTGTCTTGCCCAAGGACAAAACAACAGCATTCATTTGTGGGAGCTGGAATTGCACCGTCAACCTGTGGGTCAGTGGATCTGACGAGAGCGGGATTTGAACTGCCAATCTTCGGTTCAGTGGGCGAACTCTGCTGAGCTACTGTTGTCCCAAACAACAAACAATTTCAGTAAAATGAACATAAAACTTGTTCTTATCATTAGACATAATCCATGATTTCCATGGTAGAAAACACTACCAGACAGAGGCAATACAAATAGTAACATCACGCTGGCACCAAAGTTGAAGCATTCCAGATTTGAATTGGAAATGGTTGTTTAGACCCTGCAGCCACGATAACAAGGCGGAATAAACCCAACAATAAGCCTCATTCACATTTTAAGCTCCCAATTTCTTTTCTTCTAAGAGGATTTCTCTGAAACATTATGGGGTTCGCCAGGAGACTAATGCTTTTCAGTCGTGCTTCGCGCTTCATTGACTCAAATTTATTCCAGATATTCTTCATAATACGGACACATTTGCAAAAGTAATATGAGTAATAACTTCACTTTTTAACTTAATACAATACATAAGTGTTGTTCCTTTGATCGCTTGGATTAGCTGCTACACCCCCTGCTGGTAACTGTGGATTTGAAACTCCCAAATTATCAGCTGGGTGAATGTAAATGTACTTCACAAGCAATTCCGAGTTTTAAGTGTTTGCGTAACAATTGTATTTATTTATTCACAGTTACGAAAAAGCATATTGTTATTCCAATGCTTAGTTTCACATAATATGGAGATTCTGTTCCCATTTTGTCATAGTCATAAGAGAATGTGTGGCTCCATCACTCAACACCAGACCGGTACAGTTGTTTTCGCTTGTTACTTTGTCTAAATCTCAGACAACAAAAGTGAACCCGAAAACAGAACATCTTCTAAAACAAGCTTTCAGGGTCCGTGCCGTTTAAAGCGGACTCGGAGTGCACTGTCACTCCTCATGTGTCAGCGGCGGTTTGTGTGCTCACCTAACGCCAGACACTGCCCAAACACTAAAAGCCCCTGAAGTCAAGCGGCTATAATTAAAATTGCAATATGTTGTCCTTTCAGAGACATTATGTTATCCATCAGGCTCTTGATCCACGGGTTTAGCTGTGCTCTCTGTAGCTAGCTCTGATGGCTGGGAGCTGCTTACATGGGCATCTGCTGTGACAGTGCTGGGTTAGCGGAGGCCTTGGCGAGTAGCGGTACCATCCATTACTGTTATGCCTTCTACCTGTCTGACCAAGTGTGTTAGGGGATCATTTATGCCCCCCCCGTGGCTCATTTTTAAAGAGGATGAAAGATCTTTTATTGTATTATAGGTTTTTAGTATTGGAGTAGTTGGATACAGCACAGATTGAAATAACATTTATTGAAAACCAATCTATAACTTCATCATTAGTATCATGGAAAAGATATAATATTTCTCGAATCAACCTACAAAATCTGAATATCAGCAATAATAATTTTGCCGGCCACCTCAAAAAACACAAGTACGGCATGAATGAATAAATTAATTAATTCTTTGTCAGGAATGTTCAGTATTCCATTCCATTTAATATACCAGTCTTGCATGATCAGATCTGACTTGTAACTTGGCCAACCAACATCCGCTGCTTGTCTCCATGGATGTATACAGGTTTAATGCCATAATGTGGAACATTCTAGGCAAAGCAATAACATGTCCAGAGTGTCAAGCAGGTGGCAGACCCTCCACCTGAAAAGTTACACAGTGCGCCTTTAAAATATGCCATTACGTTTGAGTTTCAATTTCAGCTATCAAATTTCCAACATAGATTTTGATGAGGAAACAACATTATAGGGATAAAGTTTCAAAATGATCTAATTTGGACATGCACCCTTTTAATTAATAGTGGCGAAAATGTGGTGTGAAATCCATCAAAAAAGAAAATTCCTTGTCTTAGGCTGTCACGTACCAATTGTCTGATTCATTGGATTTAATTCAAAGTAACCAATAAGACATTAAGGCGGGAGATTTTGCCTAATGCCTTGAGTACATATTTGATTGAATGTGAAATAGTGAGAGGGATTTAGATGGAAAAGACATGCCTGGATGAACTGGAAAAATTAGCTGATGGAAAAACCCAGCTTTGTCAGAAGAAATTTGTCGTTTCCACCAGAGAACTCATTATTTTGTAATTGTGGTTTTAGATACTTTAATAGATGATATGTCTTCTTATTAGAACGCAGCCGGTTCTCAGCGAAATGAAATACACAGTTGCTCAAATATTTAAAGTACTTTTTCACTTGCATTCACACATCCTTCGATACCGACGGGGGAACCTATGATCAAGCTTAAATTAATCCCACCGTGAGGTAAATTCACTCTCTGCTTTTTACCCATTCTTCAGCCTGTCAGGGGTACTGTGTGAGAATATCCAAATGTTAAGATCTTCATGGGTTTCAGCTTCCTGTTTATGTAACATTTTGGGGATTTTTTTCCCATTCAAAAGCCGCAATATTTAGTTTTGCATTGTTAATCGCTATGGCAACGGTCCTCATTTCTCATCGTTCTGAAACTAGTGGATAGGCTTGGTCAGGAGTACCTTAGCTGGAGGATTTTACCTATTTACACTTAAATTAACAAGCTTTGACTTTATAAAATCATAGTTACGACAACCTCATTTCACACTGGCCTGGTGGCACAGTGGTTAGCACTTCTGACGGTGCCAGGTTCAATACTTGGATCAGGTGCGGCCTTTCAGAGTGGATTTTGCATATGTGCCAAGTACATTTTTGCGTAGAGGAAGGGCACACACCTTCCTCTACGCAAAAATGCTGAGTATGTACAAGTCATTGGCGGAGCACTATTTTCCGTAATATATAGGACATTACAGCCACTCCCAGTTGGTTCTGTGGTTAAATGGCAAATTGCTGGTTAAACTGATTGCCACAAAAAAAGCTGATCCATTCATATTGCACAACAATAATAATCATTAAAAAAAATAATAATTTATTATGATGCCAAAAGTGTTTTTTCTGCACAAAGCTCTTACTCGTGTTGCCTGTTCTGCTTCTGTGCTGATTTTTGTGTTGGTTCAGCGTTAAACAGTACAAAAATGCATACAAATTAGTAAGAAAAAGATTCAGTTCTTTTCAAAAATGAGATCCGGTTCCAACAGTTCACATTCAGGAACTGTTCAAAAGAGTCGACTCGTTCGCAAACGTCACACCAGTAAAGAATTCAGTAGAGTAAGCTTGAGGAACCTGGCCCTCAAGTTGTACGAGCAGCCTATACCCCACAGCTGGACACACTGTTAAATAATAATGTGTTATGGAACAATTTGACTTATTCATTTCCCAGCTGAGTTACTTTTGGAATAACAGAAGTAACTTTTTTGCAGTGAAGTCCATTTTTGCTCTGACTCCCAAAAGACAGAAGCAAAGTGCATTCTGTCAGAGAGGTAAGAATCATCACACTTTAGCTCCACACTGGCCCTCGCGTGTCTCCGTCGTTCACTGTCCTGGGACATTTCAGGACGGGGGCAGAGAGCAGTCAGTGACATCCAGTAAACAAGTCTGTACCATGTGTTTTGTAGAGTGATTCGTTTTGACAAGAGCACTGTCCGATGTCCCATAGTTGAGACACCCGAAGTGACGTTTCTTTCTCCAACATCTATCTCCAGACCAAGAGAGAGGAGACAGTTCAAGTGCATATAACAGATTTATTACTTGGTTTGGTGGGATAGTACCTGTGATAAATACGTATAATTGCTTTACAGCTTGGAAAAAAACTGAAAAGAACAAGAATACAGGAAGTACAGCTGAGTTGTAAAACTGACCTCCCCCTACCTATGTCATCAACACCGGAAATTTCATCCAAAATACAGGGACAATTTTTCAATTCAATTCAATTTTATTTATATAACACATTTAAAATACAACTTAAGCTGTCCAAAGTGCTTCACATAAACAACAACAAACAAAAACAGAAAAAAAAATTACGACAGGCAATAATAAAACA
>KN468959.1:0-22996 GCA_000787095.1 Periophthalmodon schlosseri | reverse complement strand
AACAACAAACAAAAACAGATACATAAAGTACGACACATAGGCAATAAAACAGTAAAACACCAAGATATCCTGCCTAGCTAGAACCAAAGCCAGGGAGAAGAGGTGGGTTTTTAGTCTGGTCTTAAATTGCTCTACAGACTGAGAGGATCTTAAAGGCAGAGGGAGGCTGTTCCATAGTGTGGGCCAATTTTTGCACAAGAAAGGCTTTTTTCTAACAGTCTGAACACTCATTTAACAAAATAGACAACAACTCTAATTATAACCATTGTGTAAATTCGACAAGTTGAGGCCCTTGTTAACATTATAGTTGCTAGGTAACAGTTTACCCAGAAATATTTCTACATATATCACATCTGCTGCACATGTCCAACCAGGAAGAAAAATAATAAACTAGAAATTATAAAACTAGAAAAAAATAGGCAAGAGTATTAGTAAAAATGTTAATTACGCTTTAGTGATATTATCTAACCTGTCATATGAACTTTACTGCACATACATGCACGCTGTGAAAACTGGATTACTGGCATACTCCAGTTTTGTGTGGATTTCCAAAATGCAAGGAAACACAAAACTCCAATTGATTGGTTGGTCGAAATTCAAATTTTTCATATCAGAGTAGCACAACTGCAGAATACTGGTTGCACTTGGATTACTTTCTGCACGTACTTCATAAAGAAAGGAGAGGTATTCAACTGTACAGGGCAGGAAACAGCCAGGGAAATATTACACATTTTTCTTTTTGAGATTTACTAACTCAGCAGTGACACAAGTAATGGTCCCTAGTCCCTAGGCTCTGCTGCAGACTTGCTTGTGTTTCACTGCGTGGTCCACTACGTTTAAAAGGCAAAGTTAAAACTGCTGCACTTTCTATGCGTTCAATAGAACTGTGACAGTGGCAAAAAAGTAAATGAGTTGTTGCTTATAGAGATGTGCAATTAATCAAATTTTGAGAATCAGTTATTTCTATCCCTCAGTGATATGCTTGGGGTATGAGAGAGGTCCACAGCCAATCCTCCTGTCATTAGAAGCAAGTGATTTGAAGCAGAGTTCAGACTTGGTGATGAACAAGATTGAGTTTGTGTTAAATGTCAGTTATTAATAATCTGTATTGTTTATGTCCATGGCATTAATATTGTAAGCCATTTTTTTGTTTAAATAAATAAAACTGAACATAAATAGATTGATATATAAAGCTATTATTATATGCATTTTAGCATTATTGTTGAAATCACTATATGCCCCCTGGATGTTTCTCAAGTCAGGTGTTCACTGCACAGTTTTGGATGACTGCGACAAAAGATTTATGATTGTGGTGAAAATCTTGAGTCGTAGCTAAAAATACATGGCTCGTAGGTCTCACAGTGAGACCGGAACAAAGATCAAACTGTTGTATGGCTAAAGATGAGCTGTGATTGATGAAGTGCTTTTGATATTTTGTCGTCTTCCTCGCAGAGTGAGCTATCCTCTGGATGCATCTGCGATCAATTTTTGTGACCAACAGTGAACACAAGCACACCTCAGAAGAGCTTTGTTGTGAATGGGATCATCTCTCACCGATTCGCTGTCATTCACTAACTTTTACAAACACAGAAACACCACTAGTATGTAGCACTAGCCTCAACTAACCTGTACAGTTAGAGACGTTATCACACTGAGCCTAGGGCCTGATATTCACTCAGACAAACTTTGGTCATAGCCACGACTGATCTCTGTGTGTGTGTGTGTGTGTGTGTGCTGTTGTGCCATTTAAACTCCTCACGTCATGTAGTGTGACAAAAAATATCATTCAGGCTTTAGCCCCCCTATTTGCAGCTTTTTGCAACATGCAAAGTGGTCAGAAATCAGAATTAGTTCACATGCAAAGCGGTCAGAAATCAGACTATAATCTGACAACAAGCAAACTCTGATTACTCCTTGCATGTAGTAACAGAGGTCTCCATAGTCTTCATTAAAAAACCACAAACACAGAAGGCCCAGATAAAGTTTGCTGAAAGTGTTCCAAGATAAGGAGTTCACAGATAAGACACATTGTTCTGCTTCTTTGGGAGAAAACATTGCTTGTGTAAAAATGCAATACCTGAAAGGTTTCCAGATTAGGAATGTTCTGACTGAAAATGCACAAAACAGACACTTTGCCTGGAGACTCAGTGTATTTGGTTGTTGGAAAATAGAAGATGGAATCAGATGAACAGCTGAACTGAATATTTGGACAGTAAACAGCTACATAGGACATTTGCAAAGCTATTTGTGCAACATAATGGAGATATAATTATAATATATTATTGTATAATTCTGTGTGTGTTTATATTTTATATATTTACCTAGCATGACTTGAATTTGTTTTCTTATTTAAAATGTTACATAAAGCTAGGAGTAGACCTGCCACAATAACAAATTTTAAAGCACAATATATTGCTACAGAGAAATATTGCAATAAACAATAATATTGAAACTACTTTATGCCACTAATTAAGATTTAAATAATGCAGGATAATCAATGTCAACTATTTTTTAAATAAACAGTTTTATTAAAAGACATGAGCTGCAACAAATAACAAAATGTACCAATAATTAGCCATAATTCACCCCTCTACAGCTCAAATCTTATCTTATTACAAAACAATACTCAAAATCTCCAGACTTTTGCAAAGAAAAAGTACTCACAATAAATAGACCCAAAACATATTGTTCCAGGTTTCATATATTGAACAATAAGTCGATATAGTGATTATCGTGGCAGGCCTATGCAGGAGAGATCTGATACAACTTCTCAACTGCTGATTTAAAGTTTGTTCTTATGATGTTAATAGAGAACACAATGCTTTTATTATAAGTACATTTGCTGTAGGGCCGTACCAGCAATAGAATCCTTGTACATTCAAAGCCACAGGGGAAAAATAATTGACCATTTTAACACAAGGAACAACACAGCTATTGATTGAACCCAAAACAAACCATGCATTTTTAGAACTTTATACCAAATTTAAATATGGAATTTCTTAAAACTGATCTGAATCGATTAACAAAACCACACAATAAACTTCTGCAGTCTTAAAAGAGTTGGTTCATTTAACAGCGTATATAAGTATATTTCTTACAATCATGGACGATACAAGTTAAGACTTCACAGAATAAAGACGCCATTTTAAGGACTTTGTCGTAGATCCAAATGTGGAATTTCTTAAAACTGATCTGAATCGATTAACAAAACCACACAATAAACTTCTGCAGTCTTAAAAGAGTTGGTTCATTTAACAGCGTATATAAGTATATTTCTTACAATCATGGACGATACAAGTTAAGACTTCACAGAATAAAGACGCCATTTTAAGGACTTTGTCGTAGATCCAAATGTGGAATTTCTTAAAAATGATCTGGATCAATTAACAAAACCACACAACTAGCTACTGCAATCTTCAAACGAGTCGGCTCTTTCGAACGGTTCCTTAACGTAAACAGCTGGAACTGGATCTCAGTTTTGGAAAGAGCCGCATCTTTTTCTTTCAGATTTGTATGCATTTGTATCCTGATTAACGCTGAACCAACATAAGAATCAGCACAGAAGCAGAGCGGGCGACACGAGTGAGAACTTTGTGTACAAAAAAACAGAAAAAAAAATATTGTATTGCAGCGTTTTATTTCGATTCTACATCATTTCAAAGGGTAAATACACACTCGCTCTCAGTTTGAACCATTTTAAACATACCTGAGCCTGGTCGATTCTCTGATTAGTTTGTAGATAAAATGCGTTCCCATATTGGCTTTTTGACATGAACTGATCCAAAAGATTCAGATCCCATAAAAGAGCCGGAAGTCCCATCACTACTACATTTCTTCCAATCATGCACGAAAGATACAAGTTAAGAATTCACACTTGAGAATAAAGACGACATTTGAGGAAGCCATTACTTATCGAGCCGTGTCTCCAGCTCCTCCAAGACTTTCTGTAAACCAATTAGAGACACAAAAGGTCATACAGTAATGCCTTGAAGGAAAGAAGAGAAATGCCTGATTGGATTGGTTCAAGCTCTAATTTTGACCATTGGCACTTTCAGCTCAGAATAGAGGAAAGTTTCAACATCTATGCACCGTCTGAATGCGCTTGATAAAAAGTGTCTGTCCTATTAAAATGAATGTGGAGTTCTTGTGAAGAATGTGCCAAAAAAAACTGATCGCAATCTATAATCAACTTCTGGGAGAATAACAATAACTGCAGACATGAGTTTCTTATCAGGGAAAACAAGACAGGAGATGTGTCAGCTGCTCCAACAAGAAGAATCAAGAAAAATATCAGGTCTGCAAAAGTCTATATAAAATGTATTGCATGGAAAAAATGGGGATTTCTTTTGTAATCCTGCTTTAGGTCCACAGCTGTTGTTCTAAAGGGCTGGAAATTGCAAAGAGTACACCATTTGGAAAGCCAATTCTTCCTTCATCTGGTAACCATATTGTTTGGTTTTTTGTTTGTTTTTTTTCATAATTGAAAAAAATGTTGCTAGTTTTACTTAACATATTGGATTTTTCCCGCAATACCTCTGAAAAACACTACAAAATGATATCCATCGTTGAACACACCACCACTACTACTACTACTACCACTACCACTACCACTACCACTACCAACACCCCCACCACTTGTTGTGATTTTAATCCCTTTCATATTCTGTAAAGCACTTTGAATTACTTTGTGTACGAATTATGCTACACAAATAAACTTGCCTTACTACCACTACCACTACTATGATTACTACTACGACGACAACGACGGGCCTTTGTCCCATTAAAGTCACTTATCAACTAAACTACTAGACACAACTATCCCGGGTTTGTTTTGTTTAGTCTTTGTTTAGTTATAGTTTACCTTTAAGTTAAATACCACACATACACAAGTATGTAGTAGTTATACAATTCAGTTAAATACATCTACTTTCATGCTTACCTGAATCTCCACATGGTCCAAACAAAAGAGGGGGCGTGCCCAATGTCGGCCATTTTTAAAGCTTTGAGGAGAGGGTGAGGTCGTGGGCTGGACCATGTGGAGGGGAAAACGTGTTTAAGTTTCTTTTTGTTTCAATGTATTTGTGTATTTTGGTATCAGTATTTCAGTGTTTATAGTTTTATTAAACACTTTTGTTAAAGGGACTTAGGCCTTCATAATTAAGCAAATAGATCTGTTTACTGCTAAAGTTAAAATCTAATCGGCACCTGTGGAATCAGTAGTACTTACCCGGGGGAGGTCCTTCCTGCTGGGAGAGAATAAGAGCAGTCAGGTTTAGTCCATCAGGGGACTTTTGTGCATTTGTTTGTTTGCATGTCATTGTGATGCAGATTTAATTTAAGTTGCTTATTTTCTGTTTAGTTAGTTTAGTTATTTTGCATTTCATCCTGAGTCATTTTTTTATTAACTCTGTCTGTTAAAAGACACTTTTTATGCAAGTCTGTCTCCTTCTTTGACCAGTGTTCTAATAATGACAACTTTTCAATTTTCTTTTTTTTTTTTTTCATATTATTGGAGATAGGGCACAGTTCAATACAATAAAATTGACCTGTGCATCTTATCATAGTGCATTTGTGTGGCTGTATTACAAATTTCACAGTCAAAATATTCAAAATGACACTAATCCAAAATGTGTAATTATTTATTCATGAATATCCCTCTTTTTCAAGGGGGTTCTAAACTCTGCTCACAGGCAGAGTTTAAATAAAAACAAACACATACAAACTTTAGTGTAGCGTGAAAATAGTAGCATTAATAGTATTAAAGTAGTGTTTAATCCCACTTTAAAAAGTCCACAACATTTGAGAAATGTTTCTTTTTTTTAATGTCATGCAGTCAGAGGAGCAATTTGTAAAAGACCCCACAGCCACAGTGTGAGGTTAGCGCAGATGAAAGCAGGAAACCTAAAGCTTCTTCTTGTTTGTGAAAGTTGTCTGCAGACGGCACTTAGCATGCAGTACCCGCCTCCTCCCTCGTGTCAACTCACTGCTGTTTAGTACAAACCAGGCCTCTGTGACAGGCCCGTGATACTAAAGAAAGAGGGGGGCTGGAGTTATGCGAGCGCACCAGGGAAATGTACACTCACACAAACAAAGTGGGAATTAATGCATAATAGATGTGAGGCAGTAGCAAGGTTACAGAGAGGTTATAAAAGACCACCCAGGATTTGAGATGTTAGAAGCGTTTAGATATTTTCAGTAAAGACAGAATAGTAGTTCATAAGTATGGATTTGTGTCTCTGCGTTGAGAATGCTGTGATTGAGAAAACTATGATCAGTTTTTTTCAACAATAGAATATCTGTATAACAAGATATCTGGAACTAAAATTATTTAAAGTTGGAGTAACTAATTTTCAAGTCTCAAGTCTGATCAAACATGGTTATGCAATCAGATTAGTTTTTTTCAGTAACGCACATGAAACAAAGGAGCCTATATGACACTAAGGTGTCCGTAGGAAACTAACGAGATCATTTACAAACAAAATTACATTTCCCTCACCTCAGATTAACAGTTTAGTGCTTCGCTCATTGATTCTGCAGAAATCCACGACATTTTTCAGTCCCTTTTGATATTTTTTTTTCCTATCTTTTTTTTTTTCCTTTTAAGCAGCCATATTTGTTTTGATCCGGGCAGCAGCGAATGCATGTCCCTGATTGGCTAATCCACGTCCCAAATCAGGCCAACCCTTGCACAGACAATTAGCCTTGTAAGTCACTATGTAACACTTTCCGATGTGAGCTCTGTCCTACAACTTTGCAAAAGATAACATTTTTAATAACTAGATGAAGACAAGAGAGCAGCGTTCCTGCTTATTAATGTACCCTTTCACATAGAGCAACAAAGTGGACATAATTATAGCTGCAAACATAATACATACAGAAATAACTTTTAAAAAATAATTGAATTTCATAACAAAAGGCTATTAAGCCTATCAATAGACTGCTTTGACAATAGTCTAGTCAACTCCTTTCATTGTGTAGGGTGAAATCAGGTGAAACGATGCTGTTATCTCTGTTCCATTGTGAAAAGCTGCAAAGACCATTTCTGTCTCTTAGTGTTTGGAGGTTATAATCAGCTTTGTGGCCTGGAAAGCTCAGAGAAAATAAAAGATTTGGTATTGACGGAGCATTAGGGCCATTAGGTCTCATTAACACAGTCGATCAGAGCCGCCTGGGCCCAGATCCGGAGCTTCTGCCTACTCTGGAGATAGGAAAGGCCAATAGAAAAGTTGCCTTTTGTTTCTGCTAAGATAGTCAATAGCTTTGCATTATTACATTCTTAAGCCTCACAAAGACATAGTCAAAAGACAAGCATTCATGACAGAGGAGACAGTGGCATATACTGGCTTAGGAGTTTGACCACTTTTCCAGAGACCAAACTGCCATTGTTTCTTTGTGCAGAACAATTCATCCACAGATCAACTCCAGTCAGATCATTAAGACTTCATCCTGGTTACTTAGAAAGATGATAACAATAACGATAATGACAGGCCAAATAAGCACAGAAAATCTAATACAGAATAAATCATAGCGTTGGTAGAAACATTGTGTTCTCAAAATTGACAAGAGTGTACAAAGGTGGTGTGCATCGCAGATTTGGCAAGGGACAAATTGCAGAATTTGGCCAAAACCTCCAAAAATCAAAAGCGCCCCGGCTCTGAACGAATGCACAAAAATGCTCCGGTATACCGTACATCGAGCGATAAAAGCAGGGCCAACAATGACGGTGGCTCTACACGGCCCTCGATAAAGCAAAGGACGGGTCAGCCACTGGCAACTGTACCAGGGGTTTGGGAGCAAGATGAAGACTGTAGCGATGATCAACGGGCGACTGTACAAATTTGAGATGCAAATGAACTAATACATTTGGGACACAGTCTGTACCTGGTCATTTTGTTTTATTGCCCCACAACAAGAGGGAGAGATAGGAAAAACAGAAGTAGAGAAAGAGACAGACAAACCAGATGGGGACAAGCCAGACAAACCACCCCCCCATCCCCCCAAATAAATCGCACCCTGAGTATCAGTGACTGGGAGGCGGTCATAAAGATATTCTTTGTCTGTGTCTAGTATCTCACTGCAAGAATCTATCTGATATTTTCTTTCCTCAAATTGACCATTTCACAAACGGCTCAGAATGCAAACTAAGACATATGGCTGCTGCTTGGGCCCATTTTTATTCGTGACTGTAAAAGCCTTAGTATATTGCTTTTTCTTTATAAGCAAAGAGCTCACGGGGCTTTCTTCTCTCACCTGCGCGGCCCTAAATCTAAAGTGTAACTGTGGAGTGCGCTACAGCGTCAACCTCTGCTCTCCCAATGTAGACAGCAGCCATCGCTCCAGCTATAAATAGGGATCCGGAGAAAAGCGGGGGTAATAAAAGTGTCAGGGTTTAGCGATGAAGAATGATGCCTTTGCTGTTAAGTTCCTCCGTTGGGTTGATGTATCATTGATGTTGAGCTCTCATTATCAACCTGCAGGATTAGAGCCACTAACTCGGTATGGAGGGAGAATGTATAGGAAAGGATCAACGGTTATATGGCAAGGACTTTAGCCCAGGAGGAGGAGTGATCCAAGTATGTTTGTCATACACAGCAAATTCAGCATAGTCAAATCAACTCCTGGGGGTTTAATATTAACTTCTGCTTTAAATCTCACTTAAATTAGACAAAAACCACTAACCACTAACCACCACTATTCATTAAATGCTATACATACAATTAAAAAAAAAGTATGCTAGTTTATCAACAGTAGTGAAAACATCTCACTTATACAATAAGTGAAATGTCATTTATACAATAGGCATGAAATGCACAATACAATCAAAAAAAATATCGTCTGACACCAACAATTGGCAATGGACAGCGGGTCACTGGGCATTCCAGCCCATAAATAAAGTTTCATCTGGTACCAACACTTGACTCAGTTATTGGGAAATAACCAGTTGTTTCAGAAAAAAAATATTAATTAAAAAATGTTTGCAACCTCATTCTAAACTAAAAGAATAATTTTTAGAAATTAAGCATGATGGGCTACCAAATGCTGACAAATGTACAGAACTTTTAGAAGGTTTTACAATTAAAACAATATAGTTTAATATGTAGTTATTCTTCATGTAATGTTTGGGTTATAAACAGTGGTTTGAGTGATTGTGTAGAAACCTGCAAGTAGTAGTTGTAGAAAACGCAGTCACAGTTGTCTGCGCGGCACATAACACGGGGGTTTGGTGCATATTATTTGATTGAAAAAAACAAAAGGTTGTTTACAGACCTCATATCACAAAGCCCATTTTTCATTTCTTCTTCAAAGTTTCCGATTGTGTTTTTGTGTTGTCAAATTTGCAGTAATGTTAAATATTATTAGATGCAATATTTAACTATGGTTAGATACATTTTGATGTTTCCTTATAGACAGAGTTAAAATCTGTTCAGACTTCACTACTTACACACTGACCATCATTTTTTGGAGCTCAAACTTTTTAGAACTTCTCTTCTGTAATCACTTTCGTAAAGTCCCTATTTCCTATATTCTGTTCTTGTATTTGACACTGTCTTTATCTAACAGTCTCCAGTTTTAAAATAGACGCTGTCTGATACTTTTACTGGCAGACATTTTTCAACAGCCAATCGGATCGGCCTTTATTGGAAAGTGGCAGACTCCTGCTCCCCTATGCCCCCCTCTCCCCTCCATGGCCCTATCTTCGCTGCTGACTGTCCTATCTCTTGAATGGGAGACTCATTGACTCCTCAGGCTTTCATTGCACCCAAAGGAGTGCTGCATTTGAGAAGACCGATCCTGGATCCTGACATCTCCTCTCCAATAAAGCTGCCCAAGTGGACCCTCGCTGAGATGGCTCTGGTGGTCAATTAAAAGGAAGATTTGAAGATTTGCTCTTTGGCAGAATGGTGTAAAGTTTAACAACCGCACTCTTTTTGTTCACTTTTTAAACTGAAATCACCGTCAGCATATTATGTGACTACTGTTACTAATACTTTTACCCTATTTATTTGAACATGTGTGTTTTTTGCACATCTCCTTCAGATATTGTTTCATATTTTTCTTATTGTTGTTGTTGATTCTGTGCATTATTTAAGCTTTAAAGCTTTAAAGCTTTTTTCTCAATAGATAGCAAATGTGGAACCTGTCCCCCCTCCTCTCACCTGGCCTTTGTTCAGGCTCACCTGTGCTCTCTGGTCTTTTTCTGTCAGGCTGAAGTTGGCAGATCATCAGACTGCAGTAACGTAGATAGCATCTAGTGGTGATATGAGAGAATACAACTGGGACTAGCCTAATTGCAGACGGTAGCTTTATGTTTTTGCCAGACGCTTATTTGAGTACAATTTTTGGCCAGTTTTTTTGGCAGAAACTCATGATAGATTTAGGTTAACAAAACAAAACTGCTATTATTATATCATAGCCAAAAGTACTGTTAACACTGAACGCAATGATGAAGTGTTCGGAGTAAGTGCTCTTTTCAGCTGCCAATGTGCAAAACCAAAAGTGAGGGTGAAAGTCCTATTTGTAAAATGACTACTCAATGCAGTCTATTTAGTAACTCACCGAAAAAGTGCATTTTTAAAACCAGACAATATGATGCTACTATTCCATTTCCTATCTTTCTCTATGATGCGTGACATCCACTACATGCTGTCCCACTGCCTGTCAGCCATAGGGGGTCAGTGAGTTATGGTTATCAGAGAGGCCCTTGCTGAAAAAAACAAACAAAACATTTAATATAGCCAGTGGTAAAATGAAGAGACATGAATCTTTGTGTATTTATATGACAGAAGCGAGAGGAGGCACTCAGTGTTTTCCCATAAACCCTTGCAAATGGGAGAGATTTATGATCATTGGGGGAATCAATTATACAAAACCACTGTGATGCAGCCAAAGGGTCATATCTTGCATGTTTCCGAAAAGTACTAGTGAATGTTAAAAGTCTAAAATCAAGCTAAAGAGATTGTAGAGATGTTATTGCTTTTCGGGAATTAAACTTGTTTATCTTGCCTTTATTCAATTATAGGTGTTTCAGTTGCTCAAACATATCTTAAAAAACATACATTTTTTAACTTGGGCTTGTCTCTCCAAGGGTCTGACCTGTATCTTGGCCTGGTGGCATCACCTGCTGTCTCTATGGAGATGGATACGTTTAGTGCTACTACTACGTTACACAGACATTACCGTATTTTCCAGAGTATAAGTCGCACTGGAGTATAAGTCGCACCAGCCAAAAAATGCATAATAATGAAGAACAAAACATATATTTCACATATAAAAATCACATCTGAGTATAAGTCGCACCCCTGGCCAAACTATGAAAAAAAGTGCGACTTATAGTTTGGAAAATACGGTATATGCTTGTGCCGTTATCTATTTGTAACAAATTTTTATTACAAATGCGTATTAAAACTTAAAATCCAGCAGTAAGGTCTTTACCCCTGCACAATGTAAGGCATCTGGTTTATTTTTAAATCAAATTATGTCACACAAGCACGGTTAGATGTATCGACCTTATGTAAAAACGTGAAAGTTGTGCTAAGTGCGTGATCAAATAAATAAGCCCTCTCTATATATTATTACAGAAGTAGCGTTTTTCATCTCTATACTTTATGGTGACTGTAGCACATGAAATCTAGCTGTACAAAACACCACATGAATCCCTGTTATTTTCCCCCCACATCCGGTGGAAACAGTACAGATTAGATCTAAAAGAAGGTCTATACACAGGTATCAAAGAGCAACTGTCACACATAAAGCTTTTAATAACCTGGAGTCGCAACAGCCCCAGGGGACCAGAAATGATACACTGAAAATAAATACATGAATAAAAAGAAAACTCCAAAATTAAATACTGTCAGAACAAAGTTGTTGGTAAAGTCCTCCAGCTAAGGTAATCCTGACCCAGGCTTGTTCAAGATCTGTGCGCCCACTGCCCAGCGGCATGGAAGAATGAGTCAAACACAGGCCAATTTTCCTACGAGGACAATAAAGGCAGAGCGAACCAAGTAATAAACAAAGCAATCAAATCTTTGAATGTCAGTAAAGTACAGTGGCTTAGTGTCGCCTCACAGCAAGAAGGTCCCTGGTTCAATACCGGTGTGTAAATTTGCATGTTCTTCTTATGTCTGGATGCCCTGACTTCCCAAAATATAAGCAATAGGGTAAACTTCAGCTTGGTACATCCAACCATGCCTGTACTTAGGGACAGACGGGCTCCTGATAGGTTACCCATTTTGTAGGAGTGGGGGATACAATTTTCATGAGACAAGACCTAACACGGAATTGGGTCCAAAACGAGATTTTGATATCATTTATAACAGTTCAATTGTGCTGTTCAGTTCACAATTTTGGCCTCACAATTTTATGTAATATTTTTGTTGTCAGTTTTGCTTTTTGGAACTACAGCTCCCTTTTTTGTCCAAGCCGACTGTAAACACATGGGGAACAAAATCTCACAAGATAATTTCCCATGAGATCTGGCATAAGATCTTGTCCCATCGCTACCATTTGGTACTAAGGATAAGTCAAATGCAGAGCACAAATTCCCAGATAGAAATAAAAAAATATGCCAACCATCAAACCAATGCCAGTGTAAATAATAGTATGGGATATTTTGGTAAGTACAGGAGCTCCAATTTGACACTGTTGAAATAGACTGTAACCAATATAAAAACACTACAACACTGTCACATCTGCTTGACATCTTTCATAGGGTCAAGCATATTTTTGGCCAGCATGCGCTCGAGAAATATAATTAAGTGATTCCTTAAATCCAGGGCTATTGTAGTTTCCAGGTGGGCAGATATCCCACAATCTATATTATGCTTGATGAATTAAAATGGCAATGAGCCCGAAACAAAAATGTCCAGAAAGCAGAAAAAGACTGCATTCAAATTTCTCATTTTGCAACCGGTACCACCTTATTTAGCCTTAATAAAGCGTGAACAAAAATATATTTACAATTTACGAATAAAAAGTTTAATAAGAATGACTCAGGCTTGGTAACTAATTGAGGTGTTAGTTTTAGTGTTAGGTTATTAAGAAACTCTTTGTTCAAGCTAAGGCTATTAAACACGCAATTATTATGAAGTGTCACTTTGCAACGTGAATAACTACATTCCTTCATTTCAATTTTGATAATAATTTAGATTGTTGAAACCCTACACTGCTCTTTGCCCTCTCAGGCAAGTTGAAGGTCATCCTGCTTTAGTTTAACATTCTTCTGTCTCTCTCACTCCCTTCTTTTCTCTCTCTCTTTCTCTTCTGTCTCTCTCCCTCTCTCTGTTTTCTCTGTATTTTTTATTTATTTTTGTTGCGTGGATGGGCAGAGTACATGTCAGGGCGCTGTCTGCTCCTCTGTTTTAGCAGACTGTCAGGGGCTGGAGCAGAGAGTGACCTTTGAAACAACCACCAGCTCTCTCCCTTCCCTCCCTCTCTCTCTCCCCCGCTCTGTCTCTCTCTGTGCAGCCTCCGGACACAGACGCAGGTCACAGAAACAAAAGATACAAATTAAAACAAGCAGCATTGTGACTCAAGATACAACTGGGTCTTGATAAAGCTATGTTTTTGTATTAAGCGGCAAAACTGTCAAAATAGAAATAGATAAATAAATGAACACATTGCACACAAGAGTTAATTCGATGTAAAAGTAAAAATCTCACATTAAAGTTGACCTCATTGAAGCTAGCAGTTATAGAGGCGAATCTGGAGTCGAGTTCCATATTTGGAATACTGACCGTGAGTATTATAGCAACCACAGAGCCAAATTGGAGCGAAGCTGTTGAAAGTAATGGACCTTCCCGTCTGCACCACTGGTTTATCAGGGGGCAGGCGCTTAGTAATGCTGTCAATCAAACCTGTTGCTAGCTAGCGGGAGCAACCTCGGGGAAAGAAGGCGCCTGATTTGTCTGTTATTAATGTTCAAATCTTGAGTGAAATAAGCAATAGCGAAATAAAAATACCAGGATCATGTAGAACGGGTTAAGACCAAAATGACGAGCCTGACAGCAGCAGTTACAGAGAGAGGGGCGACAGTTTTCTAAAGTGAAGTGAATTGGAGCCAGAGTCAATGCAGCCGGAAGCGCACCCAAAATCACTTCCTATCTAGAACACGCCGGCGAGCAGCTTAGCTATGTCCATTTGTGTATACAATCTATGGTTGAAACGCAACATAACAATGAATCTCATCTGTAAAGCTGCACTTTGTAACTATTTTGGGTCTGTCACCGGCTTGTCTCACAGAGCTTTTATTTATTTCATTACAGGTGTTTTTATTGCCACAAAATACTTGGTTTGATGATGTCACCTGCAAAACAAGAGCATCTCCACGGAGAAAATAAGATTTTAGACTCTCCACCTTACGTAGTGCCCCATTTGGTTTGAATGTACTGAGACTATGGGTACGTTCAAACTTCGCACAATCACCACAGCAAAACTGGTTCAAACAACAACCGTGAAGGCAACCTAAATGATTTGCACTTGAAATAATATTTTATAATCTTGAACATGTCAGAATGAACTGAACAGACACAAAGGAATCTAATTATTTCCTAGTCCTGCAGCAGTCACATGTCTCCCTTATCTCTTCTCTATCAGTGTCCCATGCTCCTCTCTCTCATTCTATTTCCCTCTCTCTCTTTCTTTTTCCCTCTCTCTCCCTCTATCTCCCTCTCTAGCTTACTCTCTATCATCGTGGGATTGATGGCTGCGGGCTACTGCTGACTAAGGCCTTGCCAAATATGGAGACTTATTGGGATATTATGCCTAGCTGCCACTCTATCTGGGAGGGTTATCCACTTTGTCAGAAGAGATCTTTAGGCCCTGTCACCACGGTAACACCCAGCGCCACAGTGCAGTCCAGAGATGTCACAGCACGTGTTATAAATGCAGGCCCAACTGAGAGAGCTGTGGATATTAGGATCAATATTAGAGACAAGCCAAGACTTATGCTACATTTGCTAAATGAATTTGTGCCTGAATCTGGTCTGTTGATATAAAATGAAACGCAGTGTAACAGCTGTGATGAAATGCTGGGCTAAGCAGGATTTTAGGGAACCACTTTATAATAACTACACCTTTATTCAATTCAAAATCAAATCAATCAAAAAAGGCAGTGTCCACCAGAAATCTTTCACGATATTGCATTAAACCTATCTATCTATCTTGCATTTATACGATTATGTTACATTGCTAAACATATATTGTCAAAATTTCTCAAATCATGTTCACCAAAAGTTCACACTAGGCCTGTCACGATAACCAATTTTGAAATGAAATATATTGCTGAAGTAAATATAGACGATAAACGATAATATTGAAACCAAAACATAAAGCAGAATTATCCCCAAAAAGTATTCTTAATGTACAATATTGTTAAAAAACACAAACTGCAATAAGTAAATAATAAAATGCAACATTTAAGTAGTTAGCTTGTATCTATAATGAGTCATAGAAATTCATAATTCAATACTCTACAGCTCAAATGGCATCATAGTACCGAAAAAGAACCAAACTTTTCCCACTAGTGCAAGGAGAAAGTGCCCATGATAAATATTGACCCCCAAAAAGTACTCTTCCATCTGTCATGTACTGAACGATAAGTCGATATAGTATTTATTGTGACGAGCCTAGTTCACACTAACTAAACCAGTTTAAAACAAGGACGAAACTGAGAAACACTGGATTATATAAAGGCTACAACCGCGAGGAGGAGAAAAATCTGGCTCAAATATGCACAACCACAAAGTATGCTCTTACCACAAACCACATATTTTGGATAATAAATGCCCACCTACTGCTTTGAAAACCACGGACTAAATCAGCTGCTCCTCAAACGTGGACACCAGCTCACATCAAGGGAAAAATATGTGATCCCAATTGTTAAGAACAGGTTGGAACAAGCCCTGTTAGTTTTGATGGCTGGTCATTTCCATATGTCCTCCTGCTCCCCTGTCCATCCATCACTGGTGGGAGAAGGGGGGGTGAGTGGGTGACGGGGGCACATTCACAGTTCAGCAGTCCATCAAATTGCACCAAATACAGTGACTCTGCAGCGGAGGCCAAGCACAGAGAGAGAGAGAGAGAGAAAGGGAGTGGGGAGACAAACCTGCGTTTCTGATGTGCATTCGTCATGTCATAGTCGACCGGTTCTGGCACTTGAGTGATTTCACAACAAATACACGCTGCCTGGACATAAAGATGAGCAACAGAATTTTAATAGTGTTTATACTTCATGTGGCAAGTTTGAAGATAGGGCATATGAAACCAACATCCCAATTTTCCCAATGTCAATAACAGAACAATAGCCTTTTACTTTTTATTCTACTTCTTTTATTTATTTATGCCTTTTATTTTATCAGTTTACATTTACTATTTACTGTCATTTCTAGTTTATATTTTACTTTTATCACTCTTTGTTATACATTGCAATATAGCTGGGGCGTTAGTTTGTGAATTTCTTTCACTGACAATGGCAAGACTTTTTTTTATGTACTTTATCATTGTCAGATTTTTGTTAGTTTAGTTTCCATTTCTAGTTGGAAAAACACATTTGAAACCTTTATTAAGGACACAAGTGCTGCCACATGATCCATAGCTAAGCTCCATCCATCCATTTTCTTCCGCTGGGTCGTGGGGGCAGCAGTCTAAGCAGGGACTCCCAGACTTCCCTCACCCCGGACACATCCTCCAGCTTCTCTGGTGGGAACCCAAGGCGTTCCCAGGCCAGCCGAGAGACACAGACCCTCCAGCGTGTCCTGGGTCTTAATTGGGGGGACTCCTCCTGGTGGGACATGCCCGGAACACCTCCCTAAGGAGAAGTCCAGGGGGCAGATGCTTGAGCCACCTCAGCTGGCTCCTCTCGACATGGAGGAGAAGTGGCTCTACTCCAAGCTCCTCCCGTGTGACTGAGCTCCTCACCCTATCTCTAAGGGAGCGCTAAGAAAATGAAAAGAAATAGTAAGAATACTGTAAATACAATAATACATGTTTTCTAAATTCCTCAAAGCATTTGTTGGAACAGCATGTGTCTATGAAAGTCACCAGCAAGAGAACTCACGCATAGTAAATTCATATGTAAAGTTAGGTGAAATGTCTTGCCCAAGGACACAATAATAGTAGCTTATACACAGTTTGGAGTCAGAATTGCACACTCTCACCAATAAGCCGTCCCGAATGCAGTTATATACAGTTACAGGCATATTTTGAGTTGAGTCTTGACTTGACATTCCATTACCATCCAAACACCGGTGAAGGTGACAGGCTAACACAAAGTTCATCCCAGCGGCTCTCCTGTCCATATAATTTCAAAAGCCTCTACTTCTTCCGACTCTGTCCACGGGGACCACTGTCTGGGCTGCAGTCTGGTTTCATCCGGAACAAGCACTTAATAAATAACACTGGTAAATAATGAATGGGAGCAGGCTTTAAAAGGCGAAGTGTGTCAGGCCTTTTGATGTACCCAGTCATAATGGGGCAGAGGGGACTCCGGGCCAGCTAGCATTTGGTGGCACAGATAGGGGCATGTAGATTCCGAAAAGTAAATATGAGTGGGCTAATAAAGTTTGACATGATCCACTGAATCAAGCAGAGTAGGAGTAGGACTTGTAGAGAGTTTTGTTCAATCCATCTGCTGCGTGAGAAGAGTCAGAATGGCAAATGGGTCAAAGGTAGGCATGGGACGATATTGAAATTTTGTGTCACGATTATCATGGCCAAAATAATTATGATTAATGATAATATCACACTAATTATTAAAGTTGCTGACAGTTTAAAAATGTTATGGATATGAATAATTATAATTTGAATGTTATGAATAAGTTCCATGTTTAAACAGCTGTCATAGTATTGCACTTTGTTATCTGTGGAAACAACTACAATCTAGTGGAGAATATTATGGATGAGCAGGGCCATCGACAGAAATTTGGGGGCCCGGGGCAAGAAGCCTCATATGGGCCCCTCTCTAATACAAATGAATAGGAAGAGTGTCCAAATCTGGGCCCCTAAGATTGGGGCCCAGGACAACAAACCCCTTTGTCCTCCCCTGTTGACTCCCCTGTGGATAAATACCTTTTTTTGGAACATTCTGGTTGCATAAAGGACATTGTCTTTGTTTGTGGGACATTTTATATAATCATGATAATCACCAACAATTTTTGTGGACCCTTTTTATCACGATAAATGATATTATTGATTATTCTCATTCCTAGTCAAAGGTACATTATTTACCCATGTCAAGGATGATACTTTGCAGGCATAGTTTGCATATCAGTTTATTTGTCAACAAATATTCTGTATTACTTGTATTGTTATTGACCTGTAAACATGTTCTTGAGTACCTTTGCTTTGGAATTTCATGATTTAGAACTTAAGATAATGCCTAATTAAAAAAAACAAAAACAGACATCCTTTCACAGCCTCCGTGCTCTATACTCTGATCTGTGTAGCCAGCCATCTACTGGCAGCACAGGGAATTACCACAGCGAAAACAATTAATATAAGTAATGAGGAACTGTCTGGACATGTTAATGTAAGCACACAGTGCACAGCGTTTGGTGAGGCTCAGAGGCAAAGGACTTTTTATAGAAGATTACTGAAACCTCCGTGAATGAAGCTAAAGTTAAAGTTAACAATATTCTAACATAGTTTAAAGCTCAAAAAGCATAATATGTCTTCTTTAATTAAAATTTGTCCTCTGCATTTGACCCATTCTTCAGCGTAACCTGTCAGTAGCAGTGGGTGCACAGTGTAGCGCCTGGGTACCCATCTCCAGATTTCAAATCAAATACAGCATGGCTAACTTCAGACATATTAGACCTTGTTTATCCTTGGAAGCAGCCTGGACATTTATGCACGCCCTTATTTTTTCCCTCTTGTCCTATTGCATCACTCGCTGGGGACAGGCTGGGGAAGCCGCTATTAGACGTTTAGAGTCAGTGTATAAACAAGCCTTAAAGATCTTTGATGAAAAGCCTCTAATGCACCATCATAGTAACATCTTGGCAAAATATAATCTTTTGAATCTTGAAAATCACAGACTCTTTTCCAATCTGTGTCTGGTTTTTAACATTCTAAACGGCTTGGCTCCTGACTGTTTGAAGGATTTTGTGAGCTATCGTGCTACAAACTGTGCGATCCACAAGAATAGCTTCTCTGCATGACTGCGTAATACCTTTCCGTCACTCCACCTTTGGACAATCGGCTTTTTCAGTGAAGGGCACTACACAGTGGAACATGCTGCCGGACTCTATACAGTCATGTGTCACAATCAAAGGTTTTAAGATTGAACTAAAAAGCACTTATAGAACACCCAAAACTGTAACCACTCATCTCTTTAGGTTCTACGCTCCAATGGTTCTGGCTCAGTATGTATAGGTGTGTGTGTGTCTCTGTGGGTGGAAGGGTGTGGGAGTTTTTAATGCATGTATACTTTTTTTTTGTTTGTTTGTTTCAACCCATAGTCACTTTGTCTGTGTTTTGTCAAATGTTTGTGGTTTTTTTTTTGGTTTTTTTTCCAGGGGACTGCAGATACACCCAAGGCTAACTCTGGTACAATGCATCAAATAGCAACATTTATGTTCTAATTGTACTTGGTCCCTTCAAATAAATAAATAATAATAATAATAATTTTGAGCTAGATTTGGTCAGGACTTATTTAGCTGGAGGATTTGACCTATTGTGCATGTTTTGAGTTGATGGGCAAATTGGAGGAAACCCACACAAAGAAAACAACCTAAATCAACCTAAAATATGAACAGTAAGGAAACAAACTCATTCTGTATTCCTGAGAAAGGTATTGACCCGAATCTTTGGAGGCATTCACCCTCTGCTGGTTATCAAAGTGGCCATGAAAAATACCATTGTACAAGCGAAATCCAGAGGACCATTTTTCCTACAGGGACGATGGATTTTCTCAGTGTAGCTTTTAGGATTCCAAGTTTAGAAAGAATATAGACAGGAATAGAAAAAACACAGAAATGTAATGACCTAGGGTTATGTTTGAAGGTAACCGGTAGAGCCTGCTGTGTAACTCACTACATGCAAATCTCCATAGCCCTAAGTGGTTGGAGTTCATACTGAGGCCAGAGTAAACCTGCCAGAGTTGACTTTTACACTCCAATAAGCAGTGAAAGTTTGGAGAGGGCAAAAGTTCCTTAACAAGTACCTAGGAAAAGTTGGCATGGTGTAATAGGTGTCAATACAAGCCAGGATTGATCAAGTGCACTGTAGCGTTACTGGGTGTACACTGCTTATTTGCCATCAATAATAAAATGCATTCTTATGATTCAAAAGGGCATTTATTCCAACTATAGAAAAAGAAAAAATATACGACTGTGTGATTGTTTAGATATTAATTCATATTCATTTTTTCTGTTGTGGAGGGTGCATCTCCTTGTTGTTTCTGTGGAAATGTTATTACTTTGTTAGGAATGTTCCACTGTATGGCATTAAACTTATCAGTCAGTTACAGGCAGATCTGTGGAGAAGATAATTGTATTATGAATTGTATTGTTTTTTTTGTTTTTTTTTACAAGATAGATATACTAATGGCATACTGTGGAAGATTCAAAGCAATGCAATGTAGATAATTAGATGGCAAAGCCCCCACCAGAAAAATGACATAGTGCATCTTTCCACAATACACACGCATGCATTTGTCGTTTGTTTTACTGCTGTATAAAAAATACATTACCACTTTCCTCGCATATTACTTTAAAACACGAGGAACAATTTTATTATTTTATTTTCCCTAAATATAAACCTCTGGCCATTCATTTTATTATGCTGAGCTGGACCACACTTCGTTTTCTCTTTTACGACTTTTTGGAAGCGCCTCGAATGATTTGAATGCGTCTTTGTTCTGTCTCTAGGGCATGTTGATTCTTCTGAGTAGCCTTGTTAACCCACTCAAGTGCACTTTGTCTAATGCATAGAGGTGGCTCATATCCAACCACGGCACTTTCTCATATTATGGCAAGCTTCACTCAAATCCTTTCCATTAAACTCTGGCAGCGTTCGTTCAGGCTCAAACTCATTATGTTGTGATCAACCTGCTCTGATCTCCCAGCGCTCTCCCTCCACTAGGACAGTAAAGCGCCTCCTCAGACCCGCATGAAAAGTCAATTAGGAAATAGATGAAAACCCAATTATTTTTATGTGGTCCAATCAGCGCTTAATCTAGTCGTAATGGTGGGACTGGCCTGGCTAGCCCTGGGCAAAGGTAGGTAGTACAGTCAAATGTATTTTGTTACTTCCAATTAATAGGCGTAGGGCTGCAACAGTTAGTTGAAATAATCGTGACTAACTGACTATGATAACAGTTAATGTTATCTGTAGTATAAACTGACTGAAACACATGACATACAGCAAATGTTTTTATATATGATCATAATCATTATTATAAATAAAAATTAGATATATTTAGTGATTTTTTTATGAAAAATAAATATTCTTCTATTCTCTATTATTCTCTTTTTAGTATATTTGAAGCTCTAATTTGTTTAAAAATAATAATTAATACAATTTCTAAGGGTACAGAAATAAATAGAAATAATTTATTGAGTCGACTACTAACATAATGATTAGCTGTAACCCTAAATAGGTGAGTGGAGAAAAGAATACTATAAAATAAAATGATTATCTAATAAATTGAAAAAGGTTGAGTTTTGAACAATTTGTAATTTATAGATTACAACTGGTAAATTATGTAAGGTTAATCAAATGTAGATTATACAGGAAGATATATAAATTTCAAATGTGCAAGTAACACATTTGTTAGAGATGAAACTATAACCACTCTTCCACGAAGCACTCTCCTGCGTATCCATTTCTTTTACCTTTTATTTTACCACTCAAGACGTACTGTGCAGTAAAGTAACCTTTTTGACAATATGTCGAATGTAATGTTCCTCTATTTTTAACTGTAATAATAACGTCCCCAAATAACCAGAAGATCAGGGCTCTGCGACTGAAGAAAGAGAGAAATATGAACTTCTTGAGTGATTGCATCGTCTTGCGCATGGCACACTGTGGCTTTGTATTCTGTATTGATTTGTATTGAAATAATAGCCGCGGGAACGTAACTTTGGAAAATGATGATGAGATTTTTATTTTTTTTTTAAGGAATGTAGATAAGATTTTGCATTTATACTGTCAGCCTTTGCCACCAATGCAAGCTTTTACACCCTCGTGATCATGAGATACATGCCAAGTAAATCAGAGGACAAAAATAATTTTACGCAGCAGTTTGAGGCCGGCGTCAGCGCTCGTCCTCTCTATATGCACCATAGGCGTACGGCCACACGCACGACTCTGATGGGTCAGAGTAACAGAAATCATGAAACTCACCTTCTACAGGTGAAAACAATGTGCCCACTCTCTGTGTAACAGTCAACAGGGCATATGCAAAACTGAAATATCATTGTTTAACAGCATAGCGTTATGGGAGCAACACGTAGTCTACTGGTCTTAATCAATCTGACTGCACTGCCCCCGTGTGTGTCACGGCTGAATACATCAGCAACCTCCTCAACATAACACATCCATGTCCACCAGCGCGATCTGCTCTACAACATCACAACAAGCAGCGCCTGACGTCTTTACGTACGTCCGTGTCCAGCACATAAACGCGAGCGACGCATTGTAATGTCATCAGTTTTACTCACCGCGATGCTGTCCTGCTCAGATGAAGTCAAATCCATGGCTGTGAGACAGGAACCACGTGGTTTTGTCCCGCGATTGTCTTTTCACACCGTCCAAACATTTAATCCTGATGCATTAGTTTTAACCAAACACGAGCTGTACAAATCAAATCCAGGCTCTAACTCCAGCAAAATCCAAACTTTTAGGCATCCACGTTTGTTTCTTCCTCTTAATCTAGCTCGGGAATGTCTTTCCTGTTCCTGTTTTTTTGCCAAAAGTCTGCCACAAATTACAAAGAGCTGCTGTCACTCACTGCTCACAGGTTAGCGCCGCGTATGAGCGCGCGGCATCGCATTCAGGT
>JACM01072139.1:0-11552 GCA_000787095.1 Periophthalmodon schlosseri | reverse complement strand
AGCAGTCTCTGCTGCTCAACACACGCTTTGAGATCAAGACCAAAGACAAGCTCAAGAGGTAAGTGTTCTGGTCTGGGGGTCTGTAGGATCTAATTTGGTTGAATAACACTTTACTGACTGTTGCAAATTGTCCCTTTAAGCCATAAATCTACTGAGCCTGCCATGATTTATCTGTGTGCGACTATGTGGCATGAGACCTATGAGGAGATGATGAACATTATAATCTCCATCTTCAGGTTACTGCTCTGAATGTTTTTACTTCTATATTATATTTTTGTATATATTTTAAACTTATATTTCTGTGGTGTTCAGGTTGGATAAATACAGACCAAGAGGCAATACAGAGTTTAACGACTTCAGCTTTGAGGCTCACATCTACTTTGATGATGCATTTTTGGACATAGAGGGAAGTCGAGGGCGTCACCTGAATGAATACGGCAAGAACCTGGTAGAAATTATAGCTGAGACTTATGGGTAAGATAATTGCATTCTTATTTACCCCTCCCTTATTTTTATTTCACACATTTATATATTTACAT
The DNA here is from genome assembly GCA_000787095.1 of Periophthalmodon schlosseri. Classification (NCBI taxonomy): domain Eukaryota; kingdom Metazoa; phylum Chordata; class Actinopteri; order Gobiiformes; family Gobiidae; genus Periophthalmodon; species Periophthalmodon schlosseri. The sequence continues at coordinate 11,013 of JACM01072139.1, read as the reverse complement.
TGTAATATATTTTCAGCATCTTCACAAACATAGACGAGAAAATGTTCATAAAGAAACAGCAATATCCAAAACAGAAGATTGTCAATACGCCGTATGGAGGTCGAATCATTGTTAAAATGCCACATGGGAATTTTATTGTGATTCACTTTAAGGACAAAGACCGCATCCGCCACAAAAAGAGATGGTCACAGGTAAAACTAATCATATATTCTCAAATGTATAAAAAATATGTCCATCTTTTGCTTAAAAAGTAAGGCTACTCCTTCTCCCTAGTCAATGTGATGTAGTGGTAGTTTTCAGATTCTTGAGTGTGGTGATGTCATACTCCCAGATGGGGGGCAAGAGCTAAATTACATGGTACTATTGATTACATGGTATTTTTTATAAGAAATATCTAAAATCTAAATTCACAAATGTTGAACCTGGTCATCAACATCCAAGAAGTCTCCATAATAAAGCAAAAATCTGCATTTTACCAATACTCATTTAAGCTGGCTCCCCATGTCTAATAAATAATATAGGCCCATTGGCTGTTGTGACGAAAACCAGAAGTTGGTAATAATTTAATAGTAATAGACTGAAAGCGTCCCTAGATCTTGTTAAGGAAAATGCTCTTTCCCCATGCCCCATTTATGAAAACCTTATGGAAGCAATTGTCAGGAACCATACCAGTCAGTTGTTTCTCTATCACGGTGCAATGTTACAGAAGGGGCTTTAAATGGGTGGAGCTAACAGTTAAACCGGACCAGCTTCCTCATTCATGGTCCAAATCAGATCATTATAATTTTAATAACTACTGTGTACTTTCCATAATTACAGTCTTTGTTCTCATGGTATTTCTGTTCTATTACTGTCCCATGACTCTACTGTAAAGTATGTACTGTCTTAACCTGCAGTTTGATTTTCAGGTTATGTACCTTTACTACCTTCTGGGATTCAAGCTCATGACCAAATACTATGCTCGCTGGAAGAAGGGAGATACTGAGGGCTCTCTAAAGCAGGATATCCAGGTATTCCATATTACTGTAGATCTGCATTATATCAACCGTTGTGAAGCTTAACAGTGTGTTTTGTCTCAACAGAAAGAGAAGCACAACACCTACCTCCTGGTTTTAGATGGGGACACAGACTTCCAGCCCGCGGCGGTGGTCCTCCTCATCGACCGGCTGAAAATGTATCCTCGAGTTGGGGCAGCGTGTGGCAGGATTCACCCCACCGGAACAGGTCAGTATGGGTGTTTTTAAATAGGGACATTAAAAATACTCTGCTCTGTGCGGGATAGTGTAAAACAATACAAAAATATGGTTCAATATGACACAAAATGCAAGAAATTTGTATAGAAATGCAGAGTGTTATCATCATTATGTCCTGTAATCTGAAAACAATTGTCCAACAACCCGCTCAAATCAGGATCATGTTTGACTTTACAAAGCCTAAAAATATCTAAACCGAGACTTATTTAAGATAGATTAGCATTCAAAGTTGCCCAGCATGACCCAGCAACAACCCGGGACACGCAACGCAAAACTGAAATGGCATCTGTAATCGTGTCTCGCAACTCCCACTTTGCGAACCACTGTTTTATACATTTTCACACACAACATAATAACTAAAAAACAGGAAAGTCTTTTGCATGTACCCATTTTAAAGATATTTCTCTGTTTTTCCCTCAGGCCCGGCAGTGTGGTTTCAGAAGTTCGAGTATGCCATCAGTCACTGGCTGCAGAAGACAGCGGAGCACGTATTTGGCTGTGTGCTGTGCAGTCCGGGATGCTTCAGTCTCTTCAGAGCTGAGGCACTTATGGACGATAACGTGATGAAGAGGTACTCCACCAAATCCATGGAGGCCAGCCAATACGTCCAGTACGATCAAGGTGAGATCAGTTTTAAATGTTTCTAAATGGCCTATAGCTACAATGGGTTTATATGCAAAAAAATATATGTAAAATGGGAGTTAAAATGGCCATATGGATCTTGTTTAGCAGTTTTGGTCAGTATAAATTTAGGCTGATAATTGAGCTAGATTTTTGAGGGGGTTTCAAGGTGTTTAGTGTCTCAAAGATGCAAAATTATTCATTGGAATAAGAACATTTTAGCAATAATTTAAAGAAATGTATGATATTTCTTTTTCCATTTAAGTATTTTATGTTAAATGGGGATATTTTAAGTAGACTACTTTAAAACCAAAAAACAACAAAACAACAAAATACAGTTTTACTCAACAAACTGACACTTGCTTGAAGCACACACTGAGACAAATCAAAGTTCTTCTAGCTCTAATGACTGAATGATCCCAAACTATTCAAAACTCCTAAAATTAAGATGAATTTGAACATTTTTGCAATGTATGGCCCTTTTACATGCACTGGCCCATCCCTAAATAACTGAGTAATACTAATGCTGTACAGGGGAGGACCGCTGGCTGTGCACTCTGATGCTGAAACAGGGCTGGAGAGTGGAGTACAACGCAGCTTCAGACGCCTACACCAATGCACCAGAGGAGTTTAAAGAACTCTACAACCAGGTCAGTAACACAAAACACACTAAATATTTTGCATTCACAACATCCTAAATATAAAATCAGATGAAAGTGCATTTCACGTTCTTCTGAAAGAATTCTCCAAAAACTAAATCCACAAATGTTGAACCTGGTCAACATTTTTTTCGAGTGCCTGGCATCATTTTTTGATTTCAAGTGGATAGGTCCCATTATTACAGAGATAGACCACAACAAATCAACACCATTTTAAACTATGGGGCTTTATCAATGTGATGACATCAAGTGAAGCTGTCAGCTGTAGCCTTATGCTAACTCTTTTGTATTTCCTTATCTCACTTGTTTGCAGCGCCGTCGTTGGGGTCCTTCTACTTTTGCCAATATTGTGGATCTCTTGGGATCAACCACAGCGCTTTCTAAAAGAAATTCATCCATGTCCAAGCCCTTCATGTTCTACCAGCTCTTTGCCTTGATTTCAGCCATTCTAGCCCCAGCCACCATCTGTCTCATGATAGCAGGTCAGTATTGATTTTGTGGGTAAAAATATGCCCCATCTTTGACATATTATGCTTTTTGCAGATAGTTAGTATTGAATTATACCATAAGTAGATCACTGCAAACTGCAGAGTGAATAAGCCCAGCTCTGCATAGAGGAATTTCACTGTAGCAAGCAGCAGATTTTTATGAATGAGTTCTTATTATTGAAAAATGGCTACACAACATTTTAAAATGTGTATGACTTGGACTCTTAATTTTTCAAACAAATGCATATTAAGTACAGTGCTGTGAGAGGGGGTTAGGAGTTAGTTGAAAACAGGAGTTTTCTGATTCAAGTCCAGTTGAAGTTTCTTGTGAATCACACCATTTTTGTTTTGTTTTCAGGAAGTATGTCTTTCATGTTCAGCCTCCATTCGAGCCTGGCCCTGGTTTTAGCTGTGATTCCCCCTGCCATTTACCTGGGCCTTTGTTTCAAACTGAAAGCAGACACACAGATCACAGTGGCAGCTGTCCTCAGTATCATGTATGCCTTCCTTATGCTGGTGGTGTCCATGGCTATTATTGGTAAGTCACTGTCAAAGCAAAAACAAGTTTACCATAAGAAATGTTGCGTTCAACTGACATTATGACATATCTATTCATGGGTTTTGGCTTTCAGTTAAATACAACATTTTGACTTTTTCCTCATTTTAAAGATATAATATTTTGTTTTAAATTGTTCATTGCTATGGCAACAGTCTTAATTGTTCATCATTCTGAAACCCATAGATAGTTTAAAACTATATGATGTTTTGTCCTGATTATATGGTTATTCTCTATGTCAATACTTGGCCATTCCACATAAAACAAAATTAGCTTTAAGCTCAGTGTCCTCTCAGTCAGCACAAATCAACTAAGGCGAAATTATATTTAATTTAAAACTGTGATAGCAAATTCAATTCAATGAATTTGTGCTTGTCAGCTGATTAATCCATTTGGATAGTTCTCTTAAAAACAAAGTATTGCCCAAAGATTATGCCCCTACCTCCATTTGAAATATTTTCTTTTTTTCATTCTAGGTGCAATGGTGAAAGACAAAACCATTTTCACTCCGAGCAGCATGTTCGTCATCGTCATGGCGATCATATACTTCACGACTGCGTTGATGCACCCACAGGAGTTCCCTCTGGTCTTCTATGGCTTCCTCTATATTATCTGCATCCCCAGTGCTTATCTGCTGCTCACCATCTACTCAATGGTCAACCTCAACAATGTTTCATGGGGAACCAGAGAAGCCAAACCTGCACCAGGATCTCAGTCTGAACAGACTGCACCCAAGACCTCCAAAGAGAAAGGTAAAAGACTTCTACCCCATGCAAAAAAACAAAATTATTTGAATTCTGAACATTCATCTATATTTCTATTGACATCACATTGACTTGACATAAGTAAAAAATGACAAATTTTGTATTTTGAATGGAATTTTCCATGTTAATGACATCAGTAGAGCTAAAATACTCATCACTACTTCCTGTATTTCTCAGCTTTTTTTTTTCCACAAACGTCCACATGACTGATGTAAAATTATGCTAAGTATCCACAGGCACTATCCCACCAAACCAAAAAAACATGAAACATGGAAATCTGTCACTTTAAGTTAAAAAAGACAAATGAAGAAGAATGAAATACTGATGACTCCATTTTATGCTCTGAATTGAAGCTAAAACTACATTTGTTTACAGCCAAGAGTGCCATGCAGCGTTTCTTCTCGTGGAGCCAATGCTGCTGTAAAAAGTCCAGTCAGAGACCACAGAGGAGGACAGTGCCCCAAGAGACTGTGGTAGAGCCTCAAGAGGAGGAGGAGGTGGACCAAGGACCCCGGAACACCATAGTGGATGGCCTCGGCACAGACGACCTCCCGTGAGCAACTATACACAACAAATAACAAACAAACAAGATTAGCATTGTTTATGTATTATTAAAATAATTTAAATATATTCATAGGTATTAGCTTCCTGTTATATGGTGCCATTTTGAGGACAGTTGACCATCCATAAGACACAATATTTAGTTTTGATTACTATGGCAATGTTCCCAACTTGACAAAAAACAAACAAACAAACAAAAAAATATGAATTCAGTTGAAGTATTGTTATAATATTTTTAAATTCATCAGTATTTTGTTTTCCTTTACTTTTGCTTTATTTGTTTTCCCGAAATGTAGCAGAGCATTTCATTTATACCACATTGTTTAAACTTTTTTTCTTGTGATTTTTTTTTGCAGGCTTCAACCATCTTATGACTACCCTTATCAATGTAAGTATTTGTCTTACCTGGAGTCTGCTCTGTTAAATTTCATAGTTTCTAATGTTTTTGTTGATGTTGCAGGCTGGATGACAGAGATGCAGGATCTGTCCACTGACATGGAGCTTGAGGAGGGTTCTCTTGAAAAGGTGTGCCCTGCGTGTTTTGTTTAATTGTAGTAATAAATTACTTTTGTTAAGCAAGCTGTAAACATGCCTATTGAAAACTACTCCTTACGATACTTGGATAATTACACTGCATGACTTTGAAATTCAAAATGAAATTAAAAGGTTTTTTTTTTTTTTAACAGGAAGAGGAGCAGTTCTTTATTGACCTACAGCAGAAGTATCTCGAACCTTTGCCCAATGACAAGGCTAAACAGGAGAAAGTCAAAGAAGATCTAAAAAACCTGAGAAACAGGGTAAAAATGAAATGAAAAATACACATATAATGTATTCATGCTGTTATGCTATGATTTTAACCAGAACTGTTCATGTGTGTACTTTGATCAGACTGATTTTAGTGCTTAAATGACCTTTCCTACCAATGTCGCTAATGTTTTTGTCCATTCACTGAAAAAAAACCAAAAAAAACCAAAAAAAAACCATGCCTGAAATGTTCCACAGTATGAAATTAAACGTATCTATCTCCGTGGAGACAAGCAGACGAAGAGACTAGGGGAAAGATGACCCCACTGTTAGTATGGTGCAGTGATAGAAATGCAAGATAGGTAAGTTTAATGACATACTGTGGAACATTCCAAACAAAACAATAACATCTCCATGGAAACAGGTGATGGACTCCTACCAACCAGAAAAGTTACATAGTGCGTTATCCTATGTGACCTTTGCTTGTATGTGTTCTCCTTGCAGGTAAACTTTGCGTTCTTCTTCCTGAACGCCCTGTGGCTGGTGGCGACTTTCACCCTGCAGACTTTTGAAGTGGCCATCTTCATCGAGGTGCCGAAGCTCGGTGTGGATCTGCAGAATCTGGGAAAGCTCAAAATCGACCCCATCGGGTTCATGTTCATCATTGGATTCTCTGCGTCGGTGATCGTACAGTTTGTGGCTATGCTCTTCCACAGGTCAGTCTTCACGACATGTTACACAGTCTACTTTTATCACTAAAGACAACAGTTAAAGTGATTTTTGTTATGTTAATATCTTTTAGACTCAACACTCTGATCCATTATGTGGCCTTCGTGAACACGGAACCGAAAGCTGTGTCGAAAACTGAAGAATATCTGCCACACAAAAAGAAGGTATAGTAGTATATAAACACAATATACATTTAATAACATGCTGTATTGTTTCTCACGTAGAAGTAAATGTTCTTACAGTACTTCAAACAAAACACGCAAACCTCTTACTTTGATAAATGTGTGATAACAATTGATAAATCTAATAATATAAAATCTACATGAACTAAATTACTACCTTCCCCTGCCCAGAAATTCACTGAAGTGTTCAGAATAGTTTTAAATCTAGTTTTGGATGCCTTGCCTATGTTTGTGATAGTGGTGGCAGCTGGTCACATGGGTTAACACCACAGAGTATGGAGTTTGTAGTTATTAGTAATACTGTTGATGAAGATACATTTTAAAGTTCTCAGATCAACAGTGACTCTTTGCCCTTAATAACCACTTTGTAAAACGTGTATTAAGTAAATGCATTTTTTACCTCAGCACTAGAAACAGGTTGGTCTTGTTATTAAATGTAAAAAAGGAACATACAATTATCCACTTAAAGGTTTAATTACTGCAGCACGCCTTTGAGATCTTTTTGTCCACAACAATAAACACACAGCTGCGCACAGTTTTAGTCAGGCTGCACTCTCTGGTTACAGGTTTACACACTGACCAAAGATCCGATCATGATCTGAAAATGATGTGGAAAAAGTACAAACTAATGTAGCAAAGCAAAAATGATAGAGAAAGAATATTTGAGAGTTCTTTTAAGATGTGTTGTACTTTGAGTTCCAAATACAACAGCTAGAATCCATAGATTAACTTACACATGTCACCAGGTGTTTTCTTTCTTTTTTGGAATATCTGATGTTTACAGAGACACTGCCTTTATTGGTGCTTATCAGATTCTATAATTTGATGTCATACTCCCAGATGGGGGGTATTTTGAGGACTTTCCCCTTTCAAAAGACTACTATTACTACTACTACTATTATAGCAACAGTTCTACATTTTTTTATCACTCTGAAAACCATGGATTTATAACGCTGAACTTAGCCATGAAATATCTGAAAGGTACATTGACGAATGTTGAACCTGATCATTTCTATTGATTAGACTCAAGAGTTCAGTAGATTTCAGCAAGAGTCTACATTCCAGTAATCTTCATTTTACCTGCCTCCTCTGTATTAAATATTATGAGTCCATAGGATGTTGTGATGTCACCTGAAACCCAGCACTAATCTCCGCTCTGGTTTGCAGGTGGTCTCTGCCCCGTCCAGTATTGAGTCTCCTTCTGACTACGGCTCTGATACCATCACCATGTCGGAAATAGACGGTCGTTCCCAAGCAGACACGGACTTCTACACTTCAGACGAGAGCGAGGACGACATGTTCCCCTATATTCCCACGAGGAGCCCAGATGACGGCACTCTGGTCTAAACCTAAATGGACAGTAGCACTTTAAAATATCCAGTTGTGTGATAATTTTATATGTTATTTATGTTTACAATTGTTGATGTGTGAATAATGCTGTTTGTGTTTTCATGGAGCACTTTTCTGCAACCTCAGGGTTCAACAATTCAACCTCTTAAGATATTTATATGTATTTTATTTACTCTAAAATAATGTGCCAAATGAAGGACCTTGTAATAGTAAATCTGCTATTGAAAACCACTGGTACAAAATAATGAAGTAAACAGCCTTCTATGTCATAGTACTGTTGATGTATTTTAGTATAAAATGTAAATTATTTAAAAATGTACTATGTACTGTTTCTCCTGGGGAGTATGCACCTGCTTGTCTCCATGGAGATGTTATTGCTTGGTCTGGAGTGTTCCACAGTATGGCATTAAACTGATCTATCCGCCATTTATTTAATTACAGGTGTTTTTAGAGAGATATAGATATTTATTGTCGTACTGTGGAACATTCCAGGCAAAGCAATATCGTCTCTGTGGTGAAAAAGAGGTGGCACACCCTCCATGATAAGAATTACATAATCCTTTAAAATTAAGGACACTCACAGGGAAAGGGAAGAATGAAGCTCAGGGTTTTACGTAGTTATGAAGAAAATGTACTTCTTTTAATACAGTGTTAAACAAATGTAAATTAATGTTGATGCTCCGAGGATGAAAATAAGATGTATTTACTGTTGAATTCATGTACTCGGTGGAATGACCTTTTGGAAGTAAAAATGAATGAAAAATGAAACATGCAACTAAAACAAGATGTAGTAGATTGGTTTATTAAAAATAGTTGAAATATTAGGAATTATTATTATATTAAATCAACACGTTTACTATATGCAGAGGTGGGTAAAGTAACCACAAACTGAACTCAGGTAAGAATATTGTTACTTCAGAATAATATTACTCAAGTAAGAGTTCAGAAAAGTAAGAGTAATTGTTTTATTTTTGCCATTTTTACGCTTACTCACAGTGGGATTAGTAACAAGCTTTTACTCATGTACTGTGACTTAAAAAAAAAAAAAAAAAATAGTCAGTTAGGAGTAGAGTATCTAAAAACTACTCAGAGAAGTACAGTTATTTAAAATTACTACCCACCTGCCCACCTGTGACTACGTGGGCCCTTTTAAACAGATAAAACAGCTGTGGATTATACAATATAGGGCCTAGTTCTATTTCTTGTTGACGAAAGTAACTTGTTAGCCAATTAGCTGCACGTGTCGCCTGAGGGTGGAATGTGATCTGCAAATGTGGTTTGAATCACATTCTCAAAACACAATTACAATTATGTTTAAGTGACACACACCCGTGACATCTAAAGAAGGAGCTATGTCATCACCTAATTATGGGCGTATCACTGTCTCAAAGTATTTCTTACTGTGAACAGGATTTCAGCATTGTCCTGAAAACCGGGGCTTATGTAAGATTATAGTGTTCAAAAGTGAGAGAGTTGGGATTTGTTTAAGTTATCGATATTTTCTGAGCCCGGTATGGTCATCTATTTTACTTAAACAACTGTAACGAATCCTCACCGTACCACAAAATGCCACACCAAGAAGGCTTCCCGGTAAATACTCATATAATGTGGGAGTGCGAACGTAGTTTTGCTGTTACATAGTGTTCTGGGGCATACCAAGAGACTGCTCTGGGCACTCTCAGACCGGATAATTATGTGTTTGTGGCTCCAAAATGTCGTATGTAATGAGATGAGATTCTTAAGTAATTACAAGGACTCACTGTAATACGTTTGCTTTCTACGTACTATGTTTTTAATGAGTAGAACTGCCGTGCCATTATTGATTAGCCTGGTTGCTGAACGCTAACTACTTCACACATAAACGCACAAACAACACAAAGTAAAAGTAGTAAAGTACTGGACTTAAGTTAAAAAAATGTGGTATCTGTACTTTACTTTAGTACATTTTACACTTGGGTCTTTTTACTTTTACTTCACTACATTTTTGAACAGGACTGAAAAGTAAAAGTATTTTTAATTATAGTTTGAGACCTGCTGAAAAGGTTGAGGGTTTATTTTTAACATTCATAATTTGAGTAAACACAAATATACAAATAAAAACAGCTAGACAAATAAAAAACAATAGATTCAATTGTTTCAGCTCAAATCTTTATCAAAATTACTACATTTGAAGCTTTATAAGACCTCAAAATCAGTGTACAATACTTTCACTTTTTACTCTTTAAGTACATTTTTAAACGGGTACTTTAATACTTTTACTTAAGTAGATTTTTTCTTGTGATACTTTTACTTTTTCTTGAGTATTTTTTTTTTTTTTTTTTGCCCTGGTATCTGTACTTTTAATTAAGTAACAAAACTGAGTACTTCTTCCACCACTGATTATAATGACGAGAATGATTATTCAATAAAAAAGACGAAGTTCCATATATCCACAAGGGACATAGAAAACAGTCAATTGCGAATAGAATAGAATAGTTATAAAATACTATAATAATAATAATAATCATCATCATCATCACTGAATAATTTTAATGTACATGTGGATAATGTGTTTGACAGAAACGCTAAAGAGCTCCTGTCCTTGAAACCTTTGGTCTGACTCAGTGTGTCAGCGAGCCCACCCACAACAGAGGACACACTCTGGACCTGCTCATGACAAAAAGAGTAAATATTTCAAATGTCAGTGGTGGATGTCCACCAAGAGCTTTGAGAACTGTGGTTATCAAGCCCAGGTATTGCACCAAACAGCCTCAAGTCCTACCTAGAAAACAGGGAGTACTTTGTTGAAACTGGAAACTGTGTCTCAGATCACATGGCAGTAATGTGTCCTGCCACAACTATGCAGACGACACTTACATTGTCTCACTGGCAGCAGGTGAATATGGACCAGTGGATTCACTCTGCCACTGCATCCAACAGATCAGTGTGTGGATGCAAAACAACTTTCTCCAGCTAAACTCAGACAAGACTGAAGTCATCGTTTTTGGCCACAGAAACAAAGAGAAAGTGTCAGCAGTCACCTCCAGTCTCTCTCTCTAAAACCTTCAAATAATTGTCAGTATTTTACCATCTAAAAATCTTGCAAAAACCAAAGGTATACTGTCTA
>KN468956.1:33548-45940 GCA_000787095.1 Periophthalmodon schlosseri | reverse complement strand
AAGTGTCCCTGTCCACACACACACGTAAAGGTGTTACCTCAGGTCCAGTGATGTGCATCATTCCTGACACAGCAGACAAAATGGAGTCGTATCCAGGGCTGAGGGACGAGGGGCCAGTCTGACCGTAGCCTACAACAACACAGACTTTAATAATTAGATTGGTTTTAAATGAATTTATGCCCAGAAGGATTAACTTTTTAGAGAGACTGAAATCTGAACTTTAAACTAATCCAAGAATCCTATCCATTTCAGAACATGTTTGTACAGGTCTAAACTACAGGGTTAGCAGCTTTTATACAATTTTGATTATATTTTTATTTCATTTTCAGCCAACACTTTTAAAAACCCCAAAACCAGGTCTGAACCAGGTCTTAACTGGGAAACAGCAGAATTCCCTGTGTGTCGGTGCCAGAACTCCTCTAAAAATGAAATCCCAAATCTAGTGGGACTTTTCATGTTGAATAAACGTCCAACACAAATGGGGCGGAGTAATCCCACATTCAGAGGTAGTGATCTGGACAGTGTTGTTGAACGGTCTCTACCTCTGAGGCCTTTTCTACTTTGTCCAATACACATAAACATTTTCAAATACTGGACCTGTCCTGGTCTGGTCCTGCACTGATCTTTGGTCTGGTCTTTGGTCTGGGTCAGGTTTATGTCTGAAGGTGCATCCTAAACCACATCAAAGCCCTTATCTAAACCAAAACCAGACCCAAGTTCTGGTTTTGTGGAGGGAATGTCCATTAGATCTCTGTAAAACCTGGTTCAGACCCTGTTCAGTCCTGGTACAGTACGGACCACGGTGACCCAGGTCCAGTCCATATCCGAAGACCTGCACCAGATTAAGTATAACAAGGAGCAGAGAGCTGTGGGGGCATCAAGAGGCAGAGAAGGGGACTGCAGGAAAGAAACGTGATCGGACTAAACCAAAACTAAATCAGGATTTAAACAGGTCTAAACCGGGGCTAAATCAGGAATAATCAGGACAAAACCAGGATTACATCAGGACTAAATCAAGACTAAACCAAGGCTAAACCAGGACTACACCAGGACTAAACCAGGACAACACCAGGACTAAAACTGGATTAAACTAGGAATAAATGGAAACAGCTAAAGCTAAACTGGAACTAAACATGTCTAAACCAGGACTAAACAGGTCTAAATTACACTGGCACTAAACAGGTCTAAACCAGGACTAAACAGGTCTAAATTACACTGAGACTAAACAGGTCTAAACCAGGACTAAGTAGCTCTAAACCTGGACTAAACAGGGCTAAACCTGGACTAAACAGGTCTAAACCTGGACTAAACAGGTCTAAACCAGGTCTAAACCAGGACTAAAACCATGTGTAATCCAGGTTTAACCTTGAGCGTACTTTGTCCTGTTGAATAAATAAATAATATGGATGAGTCTCTAGACTCACACAGACAGGCGTTACTTCTGTGTTTGAATCAGCTGTGACTGTGTGGGTCCAGACTTTGGATGATGTCATGTTTTTTTAATGTCTCACTGGACACTGATCAAACCAGGACCAAACCAGGACCAAACCAGGACTACAGCAACACTTGACTAAGCAGCGACTAACAGGTGTGTGGACATCTGGGCCCCGTCGACCACATCAGAAGTACATCAGAACCACATTAAACAGCATCACTGGTCTGAAGGAAAAGTCACTTCCTGTGAACATGAGAAATCTGAGGGTCTGCGGATGAAGGCTGACTCAGACACAGCAATGAGACCTTTTACTATTTTTACTATTCAAAATGGACCAAGACCAGACCAAGACTAAACAAGAAGTAAACCAGGACTAACCTAACACTACAGAGGAATCAAACCAGGATTAAACATGGGGAGATCTACAGAAGAATTAACATGAATGATAAATATGGACTAAACCAAGACAAAACCAGAACAAAACCAGAACAAAAGCAGGCCTAAACCAGGACTAAACCAAGACTAAAGCCGTCACAGGGTCATAGGGAATCAGATACTAACTCCACACATGAGTAACGCAGGTTTAAATCAGGACTGAGCCAGAACTAAACCAGGACTAAACCAAGTCTAAACCAGGAGTAAACCAGGAGTAAACCAGGTCTGAACCAGGACTAGACCAGGTGTAAACCAGGTGTAAACCAGGACTAAACCAGGACTAAATTAGATCTAAAGCGGTCCCAGGGTCAAAGGGACTCAGACACTTCCTCCACACATGAGTAAAGCTTTAGTGAAAGTCTGGGAATTCTGCTGTTTATTTATGAGTCATAAGTTTATGGAGCAACGCTGAGTCCAGCACATCAGCCCCAGAGTGCAGACAGATCAGGACAGAACCAATATGGATCTAAAAACAAAGAGTGTGAGAAGTATACATCCTAATATGGACAAGAATCAGGACTAAAACAGATCTGACTTAAATCTAAGAAACAGACTAAACCAGTCCATCAAGTCTACCTCTCTTTTGGTCAAACCCAGGACCAAAACCAAACTAACCAAGATCTAAACTAGGCCTACACAACCAGAAGTAAGCTATGTCTACCCAGGACTAAGACAGGACTAAACCACTTCTATGCAAGGTCTAATCAGGTCTAAAACTGGACTAAACCAGGCCTAACCCAGGTCTAAGCCAGGTCTACAACTGGACTAAACTAATTCTAACCCAGATCTAAACTAGGTTTACCCAGGCCAGGACCAAGACAGGACTAAACCAATTCTATCCCAGGTCTAACCAGGTCTACAATTGGACTAACTCAGGTCTAACCCGGGTCTACCCCGGGTCTACCCCGGGTCTACCCCAGGTCTACCCCAGGTCTAAACCAGGTCTAAACCAGGTCTAAACCAGGTCTAACCCACGTCTAAAACAGGTCTAAACCAGGTCTAACCCAGGTCTAACCCAGGCCTAAACCAGGTCTAAACAAAGTCTAAACCAGTACCTGTGATGGAGCAGTAGATGAGTCGTGGGTTCTCTGTTTGGAGCCGCTCAGGTCCCAGTCCCATCTCCGACAGTTTCCCTGGAAGAAAATTCTCCACGAGGACGTCACTCACACAGGCCAACTTAAAAACAATTATAAAAACAATTATTTAATGATTCATTACATTAGACCAGTGGTTCTTAACCTGGGTTCGATCGAACCCTAGGGGTTCGGTGAGTCAGTCTCAGGGGTTCGGCAAAGGTTAAGACACGCAACCGACTCAGATGATTCGTGATGACACGCCCCGCTTGGCCATCACCGAAGGGTTTGGTGAATGTGCATATGAAACTGGTGGGGTTCAGTACCTCCAACAAGGTTAAGAACCACTGCATTAGACACATATTGGCCATTCTCTCCTCAAGGCTTTACTTTTATAATTAGGGCTGACGATTTGGTAAAAATATTTGATTGGGATTTTTCTGACAAGCATTATGATTGTGATTAGATTTGCGATTTCTGTTTTAATAATGGGATTCTGTTCAAAGTTCACATTTTGAACACGTCCAGAACAACTGACAAAAAGGCTGAAATCTTAACTGACAAAATAATACAAATATCACATTTCAGAACATGTTTGTAGAGGTCTAAACTACAGGGTTAGTAGTTTTTATGCAGAGTAAGACCTCATGGAGACACAGGGAGGGCATCTGATACATAGGGACATTTCAGAACATGTTTGTACAGATCTAAACTACAGGGTTAGTAGATTTTATGCACAATAAAACAGGAGGCCTTGTTGTTTTTGGAGGACATTATGGTACTCCATAAATTGCAGCCTTGTTATTTGCTAATTACGCCCATTCAAATTTCAATTCGATTACGATTAATCTTGCATTTTCTTGTCTTACTTTTGACCTTTCTAGTCATAATTTAGGCCCATTTAGGTATTTAGGCCTGGTTCATCCCTAGTCTAGACAATCTATAAATTATATCTGCAAACTTGCTCAGATCTGCTTAAGTCTAGGCTTTGTTCTGGATGCTTCCTTCTTTTTTTAGTTTCAGAGCTGATATCATCTTTGTTTGGTAGATGTAAATGTTTTGTAGAGCCAATAAAATCTTACGTAGACTCAGTGATGAATACCAGACAGTGCTGTACCTCTCTGATGACTCTGGCTCCTTGTGGGTGCTTCATGTCCACGGCAATGCTCTGAAATCACAGCATTAGATCACCACATGTGGTTTGGATTCTTGGTTTTGAACATTTGGAGGTTTTTATTTCACATGATCTGCACCTTCTTGTTCCTGTTGACGCTAAGGAAGTAAACGCTCTCTGATCCCACAAACGGAGGACCCCAGGCTCTTGTGTCATCTCCTGAACCTGGGGCAGAGAAATCAGGGTTTACACATAGTTGAGTCCTGGTTTAGTCCTGGTTTAGTCCTGGGTTTAGTCCTGATTTAGTCCTGGTTTAGTCCTGGTTTAGTCCTGGTTTAGTCCTGGTTTAGTCCTGGTTTAGTCCTGGTTTAGATCTGCTTTGGAACTGGTTTAAACCTGTTTTAGATTTGTATTAGTCCTGGTTTAGTCCTGGTTGACATAGTCCAGGTTTAGTTCTGGTTCAGACCTGGTTCAGACCTGGTTTAGACCTGGTTTAGGCCTGGTTTAGCCTGGTTTAGACCTGGTTTAGACCTGGATTAGTTCTGCTATTGATCAGGTTTAGTCCACGATAAGACCCTAGTTAGTTTTTCTGGGTCGGTTTATCCCCTGTTCAGCCCTAGTTTTAGTCCTGGCTTTGTCTTGGTCCTGGATTAGTCTCGGTTTAGTCCTGTTTTAGTCCTAGCTTTGGTCTAATTTGGTCCTGGTTTAGGGGTCAGACCTGGTTTCTCCACTTTGATGACCTCTGCTCCCAGATCTCCCAGGATCATGGTGGCAAAGGGACCAGCCAGAACTCTGCAGGAAAGAAAAATGAATACATGGTACACACCCTCTTTAACTTTTCTACTGTACATTATATTAAATAGTTTTATTTAATGTTTTTAATGTCCGCGTGAATTTCATAATTCAGAGGTTTACCTGGTCAAATCCAAGACTCTAACACCATCTAGTGGGCGAACACAGTCAGCTGCAACAACAAAACCACGAAATTAACCGAAATAATGTTGTATTGCGCTGGAAAATATAAGTTATTTTAAATATATATCGTATTCATTTTTTACTTTCCTAGTAATCAAAGTGGCAATACAAATGAACATATTGCTTCACAGAATGAAATAATCCAAGCAGCACCATACAAAGTAAATAAATAAAACAAAACAGAGAAACAGTACAAGATCCAAAGTAAACATATTTTTTGTTAGTTTCAAGACACCACTGCATTTAAGTAATTTCAAAGAGTCATGGGACATGAGTTCATTTCGGAAAGCAATGAAATTAGGCTTTGCTTTAAGAAATCTACTTTCGTGTATATAAAATTTGCCAATAAGTAAAAAAAATATTAACCAAGTATTCAACATTTTTATGTGTTGTCTATTCCAAATCCCATACTAGCTATTATAATTGAGTATAGGCATGTTATTATGTATTGTAACTATATATTGTAACTACAACTAAATAAATCATCACACAATAGTTTGACCCAAATACAATCATTAACTAAATGTTCTTGACTTTATTTAGCAAAAAGTGCATAAACACCGATAACTTGACAAACGGAAGTAGCAACAGGTGCAATTATATTTGAAAAGTTTATGACGCTAAAGTTATCCAAAAATAAACTTACCCAGCAAGTACAAATATTTCCTAAATCTCTAAATAATTCCTGAACCAATTTTCATTTATGTCATATTGTGTATTTTTTCACGGACATGTTTTTTTAATCGATTAGCAGTTAGCAGAATTAGCTTAACGGTTAGCCTTAGCATTAGCGCGCCCCGGTTTCCATAGTTACCCGTGTGTGCGTATGATGTTCCCCGGCTCGGTTGGAGACTTTTGCTCCGGAGCTGCAGAAAAACGCGATAAAACCGAGAAAACTGAGAAAACCCGGGTTTAAAGTGGAGCAGAGGCGAGCGCATGTTTACGTCTGTGGTTATAAAGCTACAGGACTTTGACCACTTCTGGAGCTGCTTTACACAATAAAACTGTTAAACTGAACTGGGGGCAGGTAAAAAATGAATGTGCCAGTTGTGGTGCGGTTGGGGAAATACAGCGGGACAATGGACCTTGTCACTAATGGAAATTATCAGGGAAAAACACTTGGGGATTTTCCATCAAGATATTTCTTATTAAATACGATAAAATTGACTGTGGAGGGTAGAGTAAGGGTAACGTTGCATCAAAAAATCAACTAGAAGTACAAAGTAGTGGTCCAAGAAAAGTAGGCTATTTGGGGAAAGTACTGCTCAAGTAAGAGTAACTTAAATAGTAACTGTTGGGACGTAACATATTTATAATTTAAAGTTAATATAATTGGAAGCACAAAATAATAATGCACAAAATCTGGTATTTCAAACAGACAAAAAAAATGAGCCAAACTAAATCATATATTAAGGAGCAGTGCAAGAAACACAAATGTTCAAATCATTTCATATTGTCACTTTAAACTTACTCACAAAGGGAAGACGAACTACAACTTTTACTCAACTGTTACTTCAACAAAACTGTACTGTACTGTTACTTCAATAAAAATATGATTCAAGTAGGAGTAAAAGTATGTACTCTGAAAAGTACAATTTTGTTTAGAAAGTTATTCAAGTAAATGTAACTAAGTACTACTAACTTCTGGAAATTGACGGGAGCCTTAAATTAACAATGACTACACAGATTCAAAGCGTTTTACGAGAGCTACTTTGGATGATATTCGGACACAGAAGTAAATTAAAGTAAAACCCAAGTCCATCAAATATTTTCCTCTGCAATCCCCGCGGCCAGCAGATAGCGCTATAGAGCATGGGATTGTGACGTCACAGAACATGGAATTTTCAGCGAGTCTAATGTCAAACCAATGGAGATTTTAAGATGCTAAATAATAAACTTCACGTTCATTCAGATGTTTTCTGACACTGTTGAGTGACAGATGTAGCTATTTACCAGCAGTGGCCCGGCATTTTATCAGGTTGTTCCACCGCACTTTTGTTTACTTTTGACGTTGTTTTGTTCAATATCTCTATGGACATTTTGCACTACTGCCTCAAACATGGCGGATTTCCATGGTAACGCACCTTTTTTGACGTTCCATCCCGGGCTCTATACTCAACATAAAACTCCACAGCCTGATTATTCCAGTATTTATTATAGAAAATAATCAGAGACCAATATTAGCCTATGCCTAGCCTATGAGTTAAATGTGCTGTTAGAAACTGAAGTACTCTACTAGTACTCTAAGCTTAAGTGTGAAACTACTGAGTGTGAAACTACTGAAACACCGTTTCAGTAGTTTCATTCCTATTTAAAATGGTACCAGATTTGACCAAATGTACCAACAATGATTTAAAGCCATTTATTTGACTTATGAATGATTTTGAGGAGCGGGCGATTGTCAGTAGAAATGACACTTCCTTGTTCAGGGTCCAATAAAACACAGTGGCTGTAAACAAGACAACAACATTCACATTTGAACAAACACAATGCTACACAAATATTCAAAACATTCAACAGTCAACAGTGCAGAGGCTGCTGCGAGTCTCAAAATCAGGACTGACCTTTAGGACTACATCTGACCAACTCTTCTGCTCTTCTGACCCTCTTCTCTGCATCCTCTGACCTTCTCCTCTCCCTCCTCTGCTCCATCTGACCCTCTCCTCTGCATCCTCTGACCCTCCCCATCCTTGCTCCAGCTGACCCTCTCCTCTGCATCCTCTTCTCTTCTGACCGTCTCCTCTGCATCCCCTGCATCCTCTGACCCTCTCCTCTGCATCCTCTGCTCCATCTGACCCTTTCCTTTGCTCCATCTGACCCTCTCCTCCATAAATGAAACTTAATTATGTTCAAACCAACCAGGTCTAACCCAGAACTAAACCAGGACTAAATCAGAACTAAACCAGGTCTAAAGCAGGACCAGACTCACAGCAGCCTTTAGAATAAACAGGACTAAACCAGGCTCAGATCCACATAAGCTCCTGAGGAATGTTCAAGTTACTCACAAAATACTTTTACTGTGCAGTACCACAAAGTATAGTACAAATATTTACAATTATGTATAAGAGGGGGACAGAAACCAGGAAGTCAAATTTGATCAAGAGTTTAACATCTAAAAATGTTGGCTTTAACACTGAAACAGTTTTTGTTTTGTAATGTAAACATGGACTAAACCATGACTAAACCAGGACTAAAGGACTAACCCAGAACTAAATCAGGGACTACAACGGCACTGAACCAGGACTTAACTGGAACTAAAAGGCTAGACAGGTCTTTACAAGATTAGACTAGATTAAAGCAGACATGCTAGTGTCATTTTCACAATATTCACAATATTCATCTAATATATTATCACAATATTCATCACAACAAAGCGCCGCATGCTGTCAGCCCCTTCTATGGATAGCTGCACATCACACTAGCGAGCACCAAGTTTTTTCATTTGTACCAAAATGACTATGTGAGTTGCAACGCTGCTGAATCTTATGCATATCACCAATTAAGAAAATTAAATTGGAGAAAGTACGTCCCAGTGGGTGTGTACTGGTGGAGGAGAAAACAGGAGTTGATCAGCAAAATGGCGTCTTGAAAATAAGCAATTCAAGATTCCTCAAACATGCATGAATCACTCCAAATACAACTTCAGAGGGTAAATGAAAAGGAAAACAACTATAACATGATTAAGCCCCAAAAGTCCATTTTGCAGAATAGGTCTGCTTTAACTAAACTAGGGACAAACCAGGTCTAAACCAGGTCTAAACCAGAACTAGAGCTAAACTGAGGCCAAACCTGATCCAGTTGTCAAATATAAAGTTAAAAAGATCAATTCTATTCCCTGAGAATTTTTACCAATGTGGTCCCAAATTTTCAAAGACTTACAATGATAAAAATAAAACAAAAAAAATGTTAATTAAATGTTTTATATTCACAAAAAAGGTTTAAAGTACTGGACAATTTGTAGAAAAACACAAAATGGACGAATGTGAATTAAAATATTCTTCATAAAAAATGTTCCAGTTCCAGTTCCAGTTTCTACAGGAAAATATGTGATGTGACACAGAGTGAAAACCAGGACCAAACTGGGTCTAAACCAGGACCAAACTGGGTCTAAATCCCTGGACTAAACCAGGACTAAAGCAGGTCTGTGGTCTCGGGTTTTTACTAGCGAACCGGAGCGATCCCCATGTACTCTAGATTCTCTGCCGCTGGGAGGAACAGTGCATTGTGGGTAACTGTGGGGGTGGTCCTGATTTCTGGGTTCACATAGTCTGGATTTACATAGTCCGAGTTCACGTAGTCCGGGTTCATATAGTCCGGCTGGTCCTGGCTCTCATCCAGGTTCATGTACTCAGGGTTGTCCAAAGTGGTGTTGGGGTGGTCTCTGGTGGCCATTGGGGCTGTTTTGGGGTGCTCTCGGGCTGGGATCTGTGGGGCGTTGAGGTACTCTGGAGCTCTGGCTGGTTCCTCCGGACCACAGGCCAGACTCGGGCCACTCCAGCCCAGCCTCAGGTCCTTGTAGTTGGGGTTCAAAACATCGGACGCCCTGGGGCCTCCGTTGGCCTGGTCCATGGACTGATTCATGTACTCTGAGGAGGCAGAGGGAAGAGTCATATTTTCGCTGAGTTAAAGTAAACATGAAATAAAAGTGTTTCTGACCATGTCCGGGCGACTCCTTATCCAGTTCTCTCAGAGTGGGGTCTGTGATGTAACGGAGCACCCCACTGTTCATTCTCCTCGGGCCTCCATTCTACACAACAACAACAACAACCATATCTTACTCTGTCCACACGCACACATTATTCTTTCACTTCACACTAGTGGTAAGATACTCCTGTAGCTACAGCTACCCTGGGGCAGCCTGACAGAAGTGTCTAAATCTGCAGGATTACTGAAACGTGTGAATGAAACTAAACACAACTCAGGTATACTACAACACTGTTAAAGCTCTGTTAAAATGATTTAAACAGTGTATACTTACCATTGTTGGGGTGACACAGGTGCGACCCTGGATCAGCCCGGCTCCACCCTCTCGGTAGGGCATCAGGTACTCTTCTGCGTCAACCTCATCGTCCGTGCTGAGGAGACGACTGAAGAAGCGGCTGTCACTGGGGCTCGGGCGCTCCCCCTACAGGCAAACATAGGAACCAGCCGTATCAATGCACCAGGATTAAACCAGGGCCCTGTTTAGCCAAACTCAGTCCAAACTGAAAAGAGCTCAACTCAGAATTTTCAGTTTCAGAGAGAGTCAACTTAAGTCACCATGGTAACTCATTCTGTGAACCTAACCTGGTCCAGAGCAGGTTTTATTTGTGAGTTTAACCAGAGTTTAACCAGCTCTGAAGGAGAGCTCTGATTGGACAGTCACAGATGGACCAGGTGCATATTAACATAAAAACTCACTGAGCTACACAGCACTGAACATCCGGGATCCTTTTATAAAGTCTTGTGTCTTCTGCCAAACTCAAGGTTTACTTGCAGAGTTTTCTAACTCTGTGCCAAACCTGTTTAGTGAAACAGAAAACTCTGAGTCCGTCTCAGGGGAGATTAACCCTGAGTTCACTCTCAAACCCAGGGTTTATTGAACATCCTTTGTGAAACGGGGCCCAGGACTAACCAGGACTAAACCAGGACTGAACCAGGACCAAACCAGGACTAAGGTCTCACCTGTATGACGAGGTATCTGTGAGGATCTCGGGCCATCTCTGAGAATTCTCTGACCAGCTCTCTGAAACGAGGCCGACTGGACGGGTCTATCATCCAACCTGAAAACAGAAGACCAGATTTAGTCCTGGTTCAGTCCTGGTTTAGTCCTGGTTCAGTCTTTGTTCAGTCCTGGTTTAGTCCTGGTTCAGACTCACATTTGACCATGATCATGTACACATCTATAGTACAGATGGGGGGTTGGGGCAGTCTCTCTCCTCGCTCTAACACGGAGCAGATCTCAGATGCTGGGATCCCATCGTACGGTTTGGACCCAAAGGTCATCAGCTCCCAAACCGTCACCCCTGAGACAGACAGAAACATTATTATATTAACTATATTATTAAAAGCACTGTACCCGTTAGCGTTATTGTCACATCAAAACACCTTTCTGGTCTCTGAGAGTTGTGAAAAGTGCTTATAAACTCATCATGGTGAATAATTAGGAAGCTCAGAATGCGTAAGTGAGGAATAACTTCGGACCACTGCAAACTGTTTAAAATGAACTAGATCTGTTTTTCACCTTTTTAACACTGTAAAAATCAGATATAGCACCTTTAAATATATTATCAAATGATCCTGTGCAGGATGTGACTAATTCAAATTGACAATGACCTACCATAGCTCCACACGTCGCTCTGGTGGGTGTAGGTCCACTGTAAGATGGACTCCAACGCCATCCACTTTATGGGCACCTACAAAGACACAGAGGGACAAACTTAGGAATGCCAAAATCACTTTTATGACCTGACATTTCTGTTGCCGTACCTTGCCCCCGTCCGCGTGGTACTCGCTCTCGTTGGCCGTCAGAAGCTTGGCCAATCCGAAGTCGGTAATTTTGACGTGATTCGGAGATTTAACCAAAACGTTCCGAGCAGCGAGGTCTCTGTGCACCAGATGTCTGTCCTCCAGGTAAGACATGCCCTAACAAACAGCAAGATATTATACAGGGATACACAAAGGCGGGTTAGTCCTGGTTTAGACCGAGTTTAGTCCTGGCTCAGTTCTGGTTTAGTCCTGGTTTAGTCCTGGTTGAACCCTGGTTTGAACCTGGCTTAGTACTGGTTTAGTATTAGTTTAGTCCTGAGTCAGTCCTACCTTAGATCTGGTTCCAGATGTTATGGTCCTGGTTACTGCTTTTTCCATTGAAAAATGTGTGAGTTTGGTCTTGGTGTACACATGGTTAAGCATGGATCTATTATTAAATCTGGGTAAAGTTTTGCTATCTTAGAACTGTCGCGAGTTTGGACTAGTGCCCAATCTGCAGCAAAAAAATCCTCTCCACTCCAGAAAACATTTTTAGGGTCCACATCTGCCATGGTAAAAAATCAATTAAACTTACAGATGGTGGCTTTAAATCTTGGTTCAGTTCTGGTTCAGTTCTGGTTTAGTCCCAGTTCAGTCATGCTTCAGTCCCGGTTCAGTCTTGGTTCAGTGCTGGTTCAGTTCTGGTTTAGTCCTGGTTTAGTCCTGGTTTAGTCCTGGTTTAGTCCTGGTTTAGTCCTGGTTTAGTCCTGGTTGAGTTCTGGTTTAGTTCAGGTTTTAACTGCAACGCTCTTGTTTGTTTAATGAGTGTTACTTTCTAATCCTTTGGAACCTGTAAGACTCAAAAGACTACAAGAAAAAATTTATAAATACATAAAATCCTCCTCTCTTATTG
>JACM01001862.1:0-11364 GCA_000787095.1 Periophthalmodon schlosseri | reverse complement strand
AAACATGGATTAAAATTCAATAAAACACCCAACAATTGAAAGATTATTAAAAATTACCCTGAAATATCAAACATTTCCTTCAACTCTTTTTTAAATGGCGTTTCTGATTTGCATCACAAGTCAGATGTGAAAATCCACACTTTACAGCCTCTGTATCATAGGCAAAACCGAGCTCTTGATGTGACACAGTTTGGAACATGTAAATTGCAATTTTGACGAGTACTGTATCTATGAATCTCTGCATTAGCTTTGAAGTAAAAAACAAAAAAAAGTGAAATGTTTAGGGATTATAGTTATATAATATTATATATAGGTTTAGGGATTATAGTTATATAATAGTTATATATAGTTTATAAATGGAATAGTGTATTGAATAAGACTGTCACTAACCGTGGACTTGGCTTTATTATGCTGGCGCTGCTCAGCTCTCCTTAGCCTGGATTTAATGTTAAGAGCTGCAGATTTCCCGCTAACTGGCTAACAACAATATACCACAGACACACACACACACACACACACACACATATAATTTACGGGCAGGTAACACAATCATGAAAATGTTATGTTTCATAATGACACATGACTGGTCGGTCACAAACATAACAACACCACCCTGCCCTGAGCTGGGCCTGGGCTGGGCTGGGCCAGGCCTGGGCTGGACCGAGGGCCCCACCACCTGCTTCTACACCTGTCGCTGCAACGCTATGCTAAGTGCTAATAACATGTTGACATACTCGAGATGGCTGTGTGTGTGGTGGCAAAATTATGAATTAAAATGACGACGATAGCGTAACTTGTCACATTAACAATTGCACTAACCTCTTTGTAAGATTCACTCAACATTACCCCGAGATTGCTGTTTCTTCTCTTCTTCTATTTTCTTCTTTTTACATTTCTCTGCACTCGACAGGTAGATTCATTTCGACATGATGTGAAGAAACTGAAGACGATAACGAACAGTCGGGCACAGTACCGTTACATTATGCATTTGCTTATTCCACAGTGCTCGTGCTTGCTTACAGTGATGTTGTCCAATCATCGCAAGATCAGGTGCAGTGTCATTCAAGTGGTTGCCAGATTGTCAATACAAATACATCCTGTGTGTATTATAGAATGCGCTTACTGTGCTACAGCGGGGATGTGTCAGTAGCGCGCAATACGCGCATACTACATGCAATTGCAATGTATATTATGGGGGGCCCTCTTGTGGCCTCGGGGCCCTAAGCAGCCGCTTAGACCGCTTATAGGCTGGGCCGGCCCTATCTGTAACAGGGGCCAGTTAGAATGTACAAACCCAGAGAACTCACCGTGTGCTGTGTTCAGGTCCGACCTGTGAGGGGAGAGTGCAGGTCTCAGTGATGGCTGAGTGAACCTTCTGTAAGAGCAGAGTCTGTGTAGAGTCTGAGGAGCTGAGTCCTGAAGATGAGAAGTCCTCCTCTGATCTGAGACAGGAGACAGTTTAGAATGACATGTGTGTTACTCTGAAATAACACATTTATCAGTCTGATTGATTGAACGTTGATTGTCAAATTAGGTTTCAATCAGAAGATAACATTTGGGTTTAGCAATGGGTAGCACAGTTATTGCTGTCTGAACTATATTCTGCCAGATATCAACAATAAACAAAGTCTGATCCGTAACTCTCCACAGGAACGAGCCAGAGCGCGCCTCACCCATGCGCACAGATGAGATGCTAATGTGTGCACATCTTATATTTTTACTTACAATAATGCAAACTGCAGAATAAAACAACACCTTTCAAACAATAGATAAATTAAGTCTAATTCATACAGCTAAACACAAACGTGCCAGCGCACATGGTTCAAATGTGCACTATGGGCACAGAAGCAATGCTAACGATTACACACAATATATTTTACCTACAATTATGTCAATAGCAGAATAAACCACGCTTACCGATCGAGAACAGCATCCAATCCATCAAAAAATAAGGTCCTCTACTCCTGAGTCCACTGTGGAATCTTCACTTTTTGACACAAACCTCTAGCATAACTTGTACAAACATCCACAGTGTCCTCGATCGCGTACTTCCTTTGTTTTGTCCATTTCGTCACAGTAATCTCAAGGATGCAATGCAATGGACTTAAATGCAAAATGTGATATTGGTCTATAGCTGTCAGAATCATCTATAGCTGGTTACACCACCACTGCCTGCCAGTTCATCTCAATTACACTCACGTGTTCCTCGGCCATCTCACTGCACAGCTCCAGTGTGTGACTGCTCATCCAGACCCCACAGCCCAATACCTACGTGCCTCTTTACTTGAAAATAAATCATAAAATCTTAATCTTAAATAAATAAATCTTAATAAATAAATCTAAAACCTTTCCAGTGCTGGGTTTTGCTTTTGGTTCCAACACCTGTATTGTAACAAGAGCTTGATGGGCTCAGCTGATTATCTTACATTTGTAAATTGGTGTGCAGATTTCCAGATTTTAGGTAGTTTTGATGTGCTGACAGAGAGTCTAAACAGGTACCACTATCAACTCAACAGCACATATTTAAGAAATATGTCTCGAATACCAACCTCTACTGGGGCTGTCACAGACAAGTCCAAGGCCTGCGAGGGCTCTGAGGGAAGTGACGCTGGTCATGAATCCTTTGCTGGGGAAGGTGGAAGTGGTACTACTGCAGCTATACAAATAAACTTGTCTTGCCTCTGTCTGCGTCTCTCCATCTCCTTTCTGGTCAAAAGTCCAAGTTGAACTGCCGAGCTGGTCAGTAATGGGCATTCTATTTCTTGTTGGGACCAGTTATTTGAGTTTGAGCAGGAAGGCTAAACCAGTGAGGTGAAGTCATGAGTGGTGCATTGTGAACCATGAACTATTTAAACAAACAACAAAAAGATTCACGTCACATTTACAGATCGATGCAAACAGTATTAACATTACTCTCAGTCTGTAGTGTTCTTCCTGTGGAGAAACCTTTAGTTATCTGAGACTCTTTACTCAAACAGATGATTGTCTTTTAACTGTGTCTTGGCC
This sequence comes from Periophthalmodon schlosseri, assembly GCA_000787095.1. Taxonomy (NCBI): domain Eukaryota; kingdom Metazoa; phylum Chordata; class Actinopteri; order Gobiiformes; family Gobiidae; genus Periophthalmodon; species Periophthalmodon schlosseri. The sequence continues at coordinate 8,358 of JACM01001862.1, read as the reverse complement.
AAAGCAAGTTTTATCTAATAACTCAACTGTCTTTGAGATAACGCTTATGGCTACTTTTTGAAGAGTCCTGGTGATCCAAAAGTTGAGACTGTCCCTTGCAGAACACAACTCTCTATAAATTACATTGGCCCCCAGGGTCCAGCTGGAGCTAAAGCTTGATTTTCCAAATGTTATTAATGCTTTTAATATCAAAATGTTGAGTTCAATAGGGCTGTAAGCCTTTAGTCGTTTAGTAGGATTGAAAAAGATGCACACCTGCAGAAAGAAGAAAGCACTGAGGGACGTTGTATGAATTCAGCCTTTTACATACAAATACACCATAGACCAGCATTTGTCAGTGCACTTTGAGTCAAATGAGACTGGATCATTGAGATTTGAGCAGTGAGAGTTTTAACTAAAGCCACACCCTCTTTTAGTTGAGTAATCAATGTGTGGACAGGGAAGACGTCTGTGCTCTTCTCTCAGCTGGGTTTAACAAAAGTTGATTTTTTGACTTGTTCTGCTGCTGTGACGCTTCCACCAATCAGCGTGAAGTATTTGAACACTCCGATCATTGGTTCTGATGGCTTTCAGCGACACTCATCCCAGGTTGGTGTGTAGAGCTCTACTGAGGGCGCCACATATTAATCTGGTGATCCAGGTTAATGAACAACTGGATGTACAGGTTGTACACTCCCTGTGCCTCACCCATACAGAGGCGCAGCAACAGTTACCACATTTACATGCACGCCAGGAACACCAGATAACTGGACAAGGCCAATGTAAACCGATTTTTCAAAATGCATTAGGCACATACTGGGAGAGGCGTTCAACTGCATCAGGTCAGGAAAATAATAGATGTGTTTGGACGTTTACTCACTCATTTTAGATCAGCAGCAGTGTTGAAAGTAACATGTTACAAAAGCAACAAATGACAGTAATATATTTAACATACATACATTTACATAGATACGTATACATACACGTACATACATGAAACTGTGGCAGGAATTGGTTGGTTAAAATCCAATAAAAATAACCAAAATAAACTGTAAAGCCCAATACAAAAGATACACCCTAAACCCAAACACCTAATAAATAAACTACATAAATGTACCATTTACATAAGTAATACAAGGCTGTTCATTACAGCGATTATGATTCAAGCTACAGTTGGCTCAGTTATCACACTTTAAACCTCTTTTTAAACACACTGTCCTCCATCACGGTTCCAGCACCAGTTCATATTAACACTAAAGTGGGTGTAGCCAGATTTGTGATTGGGGCCCTTGGAGACCCTTATAACACCACTGACCCTGGTTATGACTTCACAGGACAATTCACTGAGCACAAACATATTGTGTTTAGTGGTTTAGTCACTCTAGCTCCGGTCTCTCCTACACTTTATCTGATTGGTCGCTGGTCATAAGGCTGTGGTTGACCTGGGAGTCGCTGTAGAAGGGACTCTCTCTGAGCTCCTCCAGGACCCGAGCGTAGCGCTCTTTGGCCTCAGAAAGCTCCACGTCTCCAGGGAAGGGCGTCAGGACGGACGCTCTGAGCCTGGTTTCTAAGATCATCAGATGTTCTGACTCTGCTCCATCACGTTCGGCTTGTAACTCAACCAAAGCCGAGATGATGGCGTCTAGTTTGGCCCGGAGAGAATCCATGACTGTATGAATTTCTGCCATTGTTCTTCTAAACCTCCGGTCACTATCCTCACATTCCACCAAATTATATTGGTAATAAAAGTAGTATCCTGCAGCAGCTGTCAGCCCCAGACTGTAGCCTTTGGTGGAGGGAGCTGCCACGATCCCACACAGAGCTGCAGCTCCTGAGATCACTTGGCCCAAAGTGTGGAGCGTGTTATTTTGGTGCAGCCGATGGTCTCTGTCCGAGTCGAGTCTTTCCACTCGGCTGATGAGGTTCTCCAGATGGCTCAACTGCCGGTCAAACTGTCGGATGAAATCAGAGGAGCTCTGATTCAGGTCTCTGTGGGCTGCACTCAGCTCCATGTTTAGGTCTGGACAGGGAAAAGTCAAAGGGCTACTGAACATGATGACCAACACACAACACATGAGCTTTCTAAACATTAAGACATGTATAACAATTATATTAAAATCTTAAAGATATTATAAATGCAAAAGTTTGACCTGTGTTACCTGCTGTTTCCTTAGCTGCAGTTGTTCTGAGCGCCCTCAGTCAAGAGCTCTACCTAAAATATAACTATGATATAACATCATGTGCCAGTGGTAAGTCCAGTTTGGTGAGTTTTATTCTCTACCTTCAGCCTTAAGTAGTGACAATAACATGTAGAAAGAGACCTGAGTCAGTCACTATTCTAAGACTATTGGTGGCTGGAGGAGGCGTGTCACCTGCATGATGCCTCACTCAGACTGCAGCAGTGCAGCTGTGGGTTTTGTTGTGGCGTGATGCTCACACTCTCTGTGCTGTTGTGTCAGGGCTTCAGAAGTTGCACGCACCAGACCATGTGTTCACTGCATAACTATTCATTTATTAAAGGAAAAGGCTATGGCGTCCGGTCAGAAGAGACCCCCTACGGAAAGAATCCAGAGCACGTCTGCTGGCACCACCGGGCTGACAGATTAACAGTGTGTGGGTCCCTGGGTAGGGCATGCCCAGATTAACTGTGTGTGGGTCCCTGGGCACAATGTGAAGTTGGGCCCTGTAGAGAAGCTGGCCAATGTGGTCAAAGTAGGAGGCAGATTGAGAAAAATTCCCCAATTATCAACATTTATTTCAATCACTGTGGTAATGCGTGGAACAAATAATACATATTTACAAAAGATAACTGTGCTCAACTAAAGCAAAAAGCAACAGAAATTAAGAAACTGAGGCAACAAACCCACGTGTACACGGCTACACTGATGTCGGTGTCAGACACCGACTGAATTGCACACACAAACCAGTTCTCCCCTCCACATGGTCCAGCCCACGACCACACCCAAGCCTTTAAAGATGGCCGACATAGGGCAAAGTCTGGGATTAGGCATCAGTACCAACCCACTAACCTCAAGAAAGATCTCAGCCTTCTCTTGGTGTTGGGCAATGGGGTAGCAGAAATTGCTTCAACTTTACCGACCTGAGGATGAATACCCCCAGCTCCGATCATATAGCCCCAGTACTGCACCTCAGGCTTGGCGATGTGGCACTTCTTGGCATTGACGACAAGACCTGCCTCTTGGATCCACCTGAAGACATCAGACAGATGCAGCAGGTGCTCCTCCCAGGACTGGCTGAAGATGACGATGTCATCGATGTAAGTTTGAAGGTTCTGTTGTTGCTCAGTGCTCAGATGACTTACATCAGGGAACATTGGTGTCTCTGCTGGCGAGGGGAAGTACTGCTCCAGAAGCTCCTCTTCATCCGTAACTGCACATGCCAGGAAAGTGAGCTGATCTGGCTGGTCGACCCACTCCTTAAGCAGATTGATGTGGAATATTTGAGACTTTTTGCGTTGTTCCGGCATAAAAAGTTCATAGGTGACTGGTCCTGTTTGACGGATCTCATATGGGCCTTGCCATTTAGCTAGTAGTCCACTTTCTGATGTTGGCAGTAACTGCAAGACTTTTTGCCCCACCTGGAATGCTCTTCTTCTGGATACTTTGTCATAGCTGCGTTTTTGTCTCTCTTGTGCTTGCGCCAGGTTGTCACAGGCAAGCTCTTTGAACTGCTCCAGCTTATCTTTCATTTTCAGTACATAAGAAAGTTCATTACATCCTTGCTCTGGCATTAGCCCCTCCCATGCCTCTTTTAGGACATCCAGAGGTCCTCGAACAGAATGTCCATAGAGAAGCTGGAATAGTGAAAATCCGGTAGATGTTTGCAGCACTTCTCGATAAGCAAACAAGAGGAATGGCAGCCACTGATTCCAATCTGCTCCAGAACCCGCAACAAACTTCCTCAGCATAGATTTGAGAGTCTTATTGAAGCGCTCGACAAGCCCATTAGTCTGTGGATGGAATGGACTTGTCTTAATGTCTTGGATTCCCAGGAGATTGTAGACTTGTGTCAGCAATGTGGAAGTGAAGTTGATGCCCTGGTCGATGATGATCTCTCTCAGGATGCCCACTCTGGAGAAGAGCTGGATGAGGCAGGTGACAATCTGGCGTGCTTTGATCTTCAGTGGAAACACCTCCGGGTACCTAGTGGCATTGTCCAACACCACTAGGATATACCGATGTCCAGTACTGCTCCGCTCCAGTGGTCCAATGATGTCCATGGAAATACGAGAAAAAGGAGTGTCAATGATGGGCATGCTAATAAGGGGTGCCCTGTCTCCCTTTCTGTTTGCGGCTGTTAAGTGACACTCAGGGCATGACAAACAGTACTTTACCGTGTCTGAATATTGCTGGGGCCAATAAAACCTAGGAACCATTCTAGAAAATGTTTTAGCTTGGCCTAAATGTCCTGCCCATGGAACTGAATGACTAAGCTTAAGGATCGTAGGTCTCAATGTTTGTGGGACTACTAATTGGTCACCAATCTCACTTCGTCTGTACAGTTTTTCACCCTTAATGACAAAGATTTCTTTCCCTCGCGTTACTCTTGTTGTTTCTGGCACACATTTACTGTAAATTAGCTAGTGTTAGGTCTTGTTTTTGCAATTTTGAAACGTCACTACAGATGGGAAACTGACTCGGCTGGTATTACTATTTTTTCCTGCAATCTGGTCTCTTTGACTTTATCTTGCCTCTTTTGTCTCTTACTTTTCTTGATTTTACTGTTAGCATTTGGCATCTTTACATTAGCAAAAGGTAACTCCTCTGTGGTATCTGGTTTTAACCATCTGAGGTTTCCTGACTATCCTTATCTGAGTTAACATATGGAGGTCAGAGGGGTCAGAGGGCACATCCGTAAGACTGAGATGTTATGTACGTTTAAGTCTGTGGACATAGATAAGGTTTAGGATACAAAGGGGGGTTACGGTAGAGACTATATATGCACGACAAGTTCTTTGTTCTGGGTGTGTCTCGCATTGGCTTAGAGAGCTCCCGGACTTTGTCTGTATTCTTTGTTCTGGGTGTGTCTCGCATTGGCTTAGAGAGCTCCCGGACCTTTGTCTGTAATTGGCATATTACTCTGTTTTTGTAATAAATAGCATTACACTATCAGAGCTTTTGTCTTTTGGGTTTTTCCTGAACACATCCCACTCCAGACTGCAGGACAGCTACAAAGGTGAGCAGCTGTATTGAGTACTAAACCACACCTCCCATCCTGTTCTGACTGGTTGCTTTCTTATGAGTTTGAGATCTAGTAACAGCCCTTAAACAATTACTAGCATTTGGCTTGGCTTCGGTAGATTGTTTAGCTGTTAGATCAGGAAGGATTGGGACGTCTAAACCTAATACAATTTGGTAAGGCAGCTGTTCTAGAACGCCTACGGAAAGTGTAAAATACTGACCTTCAACCTGAACAGTTACTTCTGCGATAGGATAGCTTACCCTGTCCCCATGGATACACACAATATCGACTGTCCCTTCACAAAAAATGACATCCTTAGGCAAGCTGTCCTGCCTGACCAGGGTACGGTCACTTCCTGAATCTAATAGAGCAATACATGGTTTGTCATCTATAACCACCCCCATAGTTAGCTCCTCCTGATGACCCTCACGGTGGTCTACTAGCAGGTAAGTTGGGTACACTACACATGTAGTTTTTACTAGATCTGCTGTTAGCCCCGGGATACTGTGCTTTAAGATGACCTATTTGACCACATAAATGACAAGCATAGTTTTCCCTATCCCTGCTGTCTGGTCTAGGTGCATGTTGGAGAGCACTAGGTCTAAAGTGTCTGGGTCTAAATTCAGGGGCAAATGTCTTACCCGGTGGGGCGGGTGGGCGGGTCCTTGGGGCAAGTAGTGTCTTTGAGAGGCGACAAGTAGCAAGAAAAGCTTTGGCCATGTCCTCAGCTTCTTTGGAAGTCTTTGCATCTCTTTCCTTAATCCAAGTGCGAAGTTCCGGACTCAGAACTCTGAGGAACTGCTCCAGGATGATTGTATCTCCAATTTATTCTTTGGTTTTGGACTTTGGATCCATCCATTTATCATACAGCTCCTTCAGTTGGACCTGTAGCTCCTGTGGCGTCTCCTCTTCTCCCAGCTCCGATGAACGAAACCTCAGCCGGTAAGTCTCTGTGCTGATTTCAAACTTTTGCGAAGCAGCCCGTTTCACTTTGTTATAGTTCATAGTGTCATCAATGTCCATAGCAATGTACACTGAACGTGCTTTGCCAGTTAAGAGTGGTGCAAGATGGAGAGCCCACTCATCATATGACCACTGGCATGCATGCGCAATTCTTTCAAATGTGCACAAGTAATATTCAATGTCCTCACCATCAGTGTAGGGTTGCATTTTGGGGCCTTTCCAGTTGCAGTTTCTCATGGTGCTGGATTGCCTGGAATGCACTGGGTCAAAATGAGAGCTCTGGGTTGGACGTTCCTCTGTTCTCAGTTCTTCAGGACCATCCATTTGTGCCACACGACTTTGTAGCAATTCTTGTTGGAGATTAGAAATTTCACTATGCATTTTAGTCCATTGCTCATCCTGTTGTTGCATGAGGCGATGTAGTAGACCTGACAGTTGATCCACACTGTTGACTTGTGGTTCTGGCTCACCACCGACTGCCCCCTGCTGGTTGTCTGGTGGATCTGTTCCTGCCTCAGCACAAGACTTCTTTGAGTTTTGTCTGGTTGACATCATCTTCACTGCCTCCCACTGGCCTGGATCTCACCACTGCCACCAAATGTGGCAGTGGCCAATGTGGTCAAAGTAGAAGGCAGACTGAGAAAAATTCCCCAATTATCAACATTTATTTCAATCACCGTGGAACAAATAATGCATATTTACAAAAAATAACTGTGCTCAACTAAAGCAAAAAGCAACAGAAATTAATAAACTGAGGAAACACACCCACATGTACACAGCTACACTGAAGTTCTTCTCGACTGTCTGACTTGCACTGCTTATATACCCTCCTAAGCAGGAAGCACCTCCCCCAGGTATATACCATAATCTTTCCAGGTGCTGTGGGTATATCTTTAGCCAGATCTCTTATTCAGCTACTTCTCATGCCTAAGTCCCTTAATTCAAAGTGTTTAAAAATAAACTATAAACACTTAAACATTAAAACAAAATGCATAAACACATTGAAACAAAAGAAAACTTAAACCAGTTCTCCCCTCCACATGGTCCAGCCCACGACCACACCCAAGCCTTTAAAAATGGTCGACATAGGGCACGCCCCCTCTTTGTCTGGACCATGTGGAGATTCAGGTAAGATTAGATGCAGGTGTTGAACTGAATTGACTAAATGTAACCAAATAAACTCTCTTTAAAGTAACAAGTATAAGTGTGGTGTTTAATAGTGATGGTGAGATGAAGCCTCATGAGGCATTGAACCACTTGAGCCAATTGGTTCGAGAAAGGGTTCATTTCTCGAAGCTTCATGTGCGCACGAAACCACCTACTGGCCAAGTGTATAATCACAGGCAGCTGTATCTGAACCACATAATGTGTGATGCATTGAATTTTTGTGTCTGTTATGTCTGTTGGGAATGACTATGAATTACAAAAATGTATGACCAAATAATTTCTGTACATATATTATCACAAATGTGTATAATACATTTTGTATGTATTTTGTGTGTGTAAATTTTCCGAAAATGGTAATATAATATGGCAGGTTAAGCTGTTTTTCTGAAAATGGCAAGGGCATAATCAAAGGACAGTGAAAGTGCTTGTGGAACTAGGAAAAGGGCACAGATTATGCTTGTGTAACTTGGACAATGATGTACAGGACAGGGGAAATTTTATCCATTTTTATTCAGAAACAAGAGTTTCTCAACAGTTTTTGGTTTTAAACGACTTCTTTTTTTTTCTCTTTTTTCTCTCCGGCCTTGGAGAACACCCTTTCACAAGGCACAGAAGATGCCGGTGTGCACAAAAAGGCAAGTGCAAGTTTGTGTAAATTTGGGTAGAGTCGTTTTTGCCTCTCCCAGTACTCCAGAGGGTTTTCCAGTCTTCCAATATTTGGCTCTGAAAGGTACCGCTGGACCTCCACAGTGGCATATGCAGTGACATTTTGAGACCTCCTTGCCTCCATGACACAGGTGTCTAAACGATGCCACAGTTTGCTACCTAAGGAGGAAACCACAGATCATGTTAGTAAGTGTATAGGAGTAACTGATGTCAAAATGTAAAATAATAGATTACCTCCAGTGACATCATGAGAGGTAGAAACCTGGGGGATTTCCTGTCTGCTTTGTTGTGCTCTTATAATGGTAACACAGTCTGAGGTCAGTCGCTTTAGAGCTTCGATGGCTTTTGTCCAATAATCCAATAACTTTAAATCGGGGGTCC
>KN468955.1:6723-41447 GCA_000787095.1 Periophthalmodon schlosseri | reverse complement strand
GTGTGTGTGTGTGTGTGTGTGTGTGTGTGTGTGTGTGTGTGTGTGTGTGTGTGTGTGTGTGTGTGTGTGCGTGTGCATGTGTAGAAGGCTAATTATATTCTGTAGAGTCCAGGATGACCTCCCCTGACCAGGCTGAATGCACCGAGCGGGCTTTGGATGAGGAAGAGGAGGAGGTGCTGTTCAAGTGCAGCCAGGCAGCAAGAGAAAGAGTGAACTATTTTTATATTTGCGACATTGGAACATTTTGTTTTGTGCACAGAAGCTGAGTGAAGCTTTGAAGATGTCTTGCTTTTCTGTTACAAAGGAAATTTCAGAACATCAAAGTGCTAATCTTGTCATTTTAGTTTTCTATATTCATCTTACATAATAAATATTTTGATCGCAAACATTTTATTACTTCATATTTTAGTTTTAGTGCACTCTGGTCCCAGTCTTTACTGAAACTCGTGAATGAATGAATCAATATCTTTTAAGCAGACCTGAAAGTTTTAAGATCCTTCACTAAGTAATCAAGGATCATACAAATAGATTACATCTGGACTCTATTCTGAAACAACCAATGAAAAATAAATTTTTAGATGACAAATAATGCCATCTGCCTAAGAATTTGTGCATAATTATCAATTCTGGTAACTGATGCTCTGTGTGTTAAAAAGCTGTACATTACATGTTTACATAGCCCAAGCAGGTCCCAAAATTAAATATTTTTATTTGTTTAAAATGTGTTTTGTACATATATATGCAACGATGTAGCCTACTATGTGTGTGGCTGGGCTTTCTCATGCTTTTGGAGGGAAACTGACTTTCATTGTTTGCTGGTATTGACGAGTAGTATCTCAGTGCCCCCACATTTGTCACCATTTATTTTCTCCAGGCACTCAAGAGAAGAACATAAAAATCAATATGCAATGTACTCAACCAAGACTGACTATCTTTTCACTTGGTACAGAATCCATTCACCTTACACAATAACTTTTAGTTCTCATAGTAATGGATTTGTTTGTTTATTTGAGGCAATGTTATTACTGAAAACATAGTATATAGTGTTAATGAACAAAAAGATTTGAATTGACATGCTGTAAACAAGAATTCCTATGATATTGAACTGCTGCAGCAAAAAACATCTGTACTTTTTATCTGTTAATATATATCTGTATTTTGTAACATATTATCCATTTAAAATAACAATTACCACTTAGAATAACTTCACAAACTTTTGGCCGCCAAAATTATGCATGTGTCTTGACCGCCAAAATATCAGCCTTTGTATCGTGGCCCATTGTATCCAAATCAGGCCATTCAGATGTGGATGTGGTCGAGGGCCGCAACATCTGTCTTTCCTGTGGACATATGTAAAACACTATACCTATTGTCAATTTTGGAGGGATCCTGCTCCTTGTTAAGTTTCCCTCCAAATTGATCTGGCCAATTAGAGCTAAGTATGGAGGCTGCAGGGGAGAAGGGGAGGGGTGAAGACAGACAGGGGAGCACCTCTGTCTGACCCCCAGTTGGGCTCCAAGAAAACATTGGCATTAGCATTAGCCGCTGATAACAATGCTGGATCACAAATAGTCTGGGCAGGAGATGATGGGTAATTGATCTTAATGAGTAGAGATATCCCAAACTCAAACTGTACTGTAAGGAAAAGTACTATATAATGCTATTACTTCAACTACTCCTAATCTTATTATTGCTAAGCTACTGCATCACTGCATCAAGTCCAATTTCAATGCTTATAGGTACTTTAGGTTTAGAATATTCTATATTATATTGATAGAACCACCACTACAAAATATTGAAATGACAGGGTGAGAAAAAAGTTCTAAATGTACTTCAGTAAAAGTACACATTTTATCTATAGTAAACGTAAAGTAGGCTACAATACATATCAACGCATGCATTCAAACCCTGTTAATGACGGCTATAAACTTACAGTAATTAAATTTTGAAGGCTACTGTCTTTTAGGAACAATGCAAAGAACCGTTTCCCTCCAAAAACAAGACATAGACTGGCTTTTGCAAATGAATCGCCCCCGCCCACCCAGTGAGCCCTAATAACACCACTAGGCTCTGTGCTAGAGCTTTGTTGTCCAAATTTAGCCGTTAACCACGAGGAAAAATCTCTTGCACATTCTGCGGTTTTGCCTCCTGCTTGCCATCAAATATTTAAAAAGTCTGTTTACTCTAGCACTAAACTATTCCCTATGTGCGCTTTTTAAACAACTGAGGAATGCAGCATATCAAGGCAATAGTTGGAGTGTTGACGCTGTGTCAGTCCTGGTTCAGTGACATTAGCATTATCAGTTTAAGCTTAAGATAAGGCTAGTAGTGCGATAAAAATCTAATTGTCGTCACACTTTAGGAATTCTGAAAACAGCTTAATTTTCTCCTTGAGTAAATAATATATGAGATTTGTAAAAGAAACTCTGTATGCTATGACTGAATTGCAAAATCATAATTTATTACGATAATTAGTTATTTCCTGAAACAGACCAATCATTATTTAAAAGTGACTCAAACCAATATCTATCTCTTTTTAATGGAGATAGCACAAAGGACAGAGAGGACCATTTTAAACACCTGCAGCTTCTTCCCTCCATTTTTGCTAATGAAAAGTCCCCAGGGCACCCAGCTGTGACCTTTGCCCCCAGACCCTATAATTAGGTTATATGGAGTTGCTGAATAGAAAGAGGGGGAAGACAGATAGAAAATTCAAAATAGAAAACGTATAACTTACTTTTGTTAATTAAAAAATATGAAGTGATCATACTGTGCTTTAAAATCAGAACAGTTTTGGGTATTTGTAATGGTAGCAATACCAGCGAAGTTGTGATAAAACCATGAATATTTTTAGGAAACTGCAGCAGCAGACGTAGGATGACATGTATCGGTGGTCACAGAATTAGTAAGTACCAATAGTGGCTGTGGTAGTTGTGATAATAGCGGAAGTACTAGTTGCAGTATTGTGCATGGTCTTATAAACAAAATCTGCAATAGCACTAGTGATGTGACATCTGTGAACGAGTCGGCACTTTTGAACAGTTTCTTTAGGTGAACAGTTAGATCCAGATCCCAAGAACCTAATCTTTTTCTTTCTAATTTTTATGCATTTTTTTACTGATTCATGCTGAACCAACACAGCAATCAGGACAGAAGCAGAGCAAGCGACACAAGAGAGAGATTTGTGAACAAAAAAAAAGCATATCTGGCATCATAATAACAGTTAGTTTTTAAATTATTATTATTGTAGTACAACGTTTTATTTAGATTATGCAAAATTTCGAAGAATAAACACTCTCACACTGAGTTTAAACCATTTTAAACAAAGCTAAGCCTTGGTCATTTCTCTCTGAGATTAGTTTGTAGATAAAATTAGTTGTCTCATTGGCTTCTGTCATATAAATAAATATAAAAAGAGTCCTTCTTTAGAACAGCTCTTTGACATGAACAGATTCAAAAGATTCGGATCCCACAAAGGAGCCAAAAGTCCCATTACCAAATAGCGCTCAAGAAATGTACTAGCTGTACTATGGAAACCTTAAATACATTCAACACATATACTCAATAACAAAAATCAGTTAGTTCTATACATTTATCTCTACCAAAAATAACAGTATAAAAACTAAAATACGATACCTCTTGTTAATGCAGAAATACTGGACATGCTCTTAACCTTAATCCCTCAGAGATTTTGAGATTGAGATTCTCAGGCTAAAACGATGGGAAAATTCACACATACAATTAAATTTCTGACAACATATGGGTCCAATCTCGCTAAACTTATATATGACATCCCTATGGAGGAAATTAAAGTCCAGTGAGGCTTTGAGACGGTGGGGCTAAGTGATCTATTACATGTTTGGAAAAGCGTTAAAGATCATTCCGAGGGTGTCTTTGCATTTCCAACTGCGTTTGCCGACCGCCGCGTCCTGGCTTGTGTTTATCCGCTCCAGGCCTCTGACTCTTGTATTGGATTTCCCACTGGGCTTTACACCAACACACAGCCACACAAGCGACAACTAGACAAACAGACTTGAGAGAAATGTTACTGTCACACAAACAAACATGTACACAACCGGGACCCTGAGAAAGTGCAATGAGAGGGCCAGTGTCAGTTTACACATGCGTTTTCACATGAGGGCGTGCTGGGTAAATGGGAGACCTGACCCCGGCTGGACTCCACAAGCACCAGGCAGAGTTCAGAGGTGGGAACGGAAAAGCCTGCTCGTCCCACTGACTCATCACAACATGGAAAATAGTGTGGTGGAAATGTAAACAACTATACTGACTAATGGTAGCTGTTAAGAAGTCATGCGGTACTAGCAGCAATGTCATTCAATAGTAATAGTAATATACAGAAGAAATAACTACTTCTGTCAACAACCTATTTTAACATAAAGCCCCAATGTCATACCCTATTCTATTCTCTGTATTCTTAGATATTTAAAACATAATGTTGCAAAAACAGATGGTCCAAATATAGAGCCCTGAGGTACATCAATATACTTTATGACTCAAAGCTAGTTTCTTATAGATAAATAATGAGCAGATGATTACCTAATTAGTTCAATCTTATCTTAATTTTTATTTACCTATCTCTTAAATTGTTTACAAAAGGCTTAGTAATAATAGAAATTGTTTGGCCGGATAATCAGCATTAGCATTGAATGAAGGTAATTAAGCCATGGCCAGAACAGCATGGGATCAAAAACAAAGCCCAAAGGAACTCCAAACATTCAATTCAATTAGATGAAATGGGGGATACTTAGGGTTGTCTAATTTACACCACAGTACACTACAAAGTTGGAGAAGTACAGCAATTTTATTTGTATTGTGCTTTTTAAGTTTGTTAACACACAATTTATAAGGACAAACAACATTCCTAATGCTGTACCTTTGTGTTTGTATGAATGTTTCAAATAAAATATTACCCTATTGTAAAGAAGTTTTTGATTTTGTTTATATTTTAAATTCATATTTATTCATATAAAATTACAATATGTTTAAACCTTATTAACTTTTAATAAGCAAAGTGTAAATTGCTTGAAAAACTCGTTAACACATAACATTGTCCTCCACCAGTTTCCCATGGCTTCTCTCACTGTACTGAACACAGCACTATTCTGTGAAGGGAGGGGCATATTCCTGTGATCCGGAAACATACGTTGCCAGATTACGAGAGTCTCCTGACGAGGTCTTAGATCTCATTACAGCAGATAGATGAGTCGGTGCAGGCTAACAAACACTGGCCATGTCAGATCATCTGGATTAGCAGTCAGGTGCCATGGGAACCTACCACGAGGTCTGGGAACACAGGGCTCCTGGCTTCTCAGTGAGTGTCAGCTGGTGTCAAGGGCATCCCAGGTCAAATATTGCCCTTATCATCAGCACTTTAGAAGGTGTGTGTCTTTGTTATCATCAAACATTATAAATCAACATTATAAATCAAAGTAAATTATTCAAAATTATTATAATTTATAAGTCTAAAAAACTTCTGCAATGTTGAAAATTCATAAAAGTTTGTACCTCTTTGGATACACATGGAGTTACAAGCAGTGTTCCAATTCCAGGAAAGGGCATCTGGCATAAAAGTAATCTAGAAAAAAAAGGAGTGGAGGACCAAAACCTCATACAATATTGTGAAAGTCTAATGGCTGGGTTATACAAAAGATTGCGTCCTGTTCTAATCAAATATTCCAAGTGTGACAGTCTATTCAAAGACAGACTCAGGTTTGGTTTTGCTGCATTGTAAAACCCTGGAATACACCAGGTACTTTGGGGGCAAAAAAATTCTGTTAACTGGCATTAAAAAAATCAATAAAATTAATTATGCTTTATCAAATGTACTTGTTCATAGTAAAAGCCAAAGTTAAATCTGTCGGTCTGATCCATAGTAAAAGCCAAACTTAAATCTGTCAACTGGACAAAAAGTTGTAGGAATGAAGACGAACTGAAGAAGCGGCTTGGATGAGCAGCAAAACGTCTTCACTCCTACACCTTTTTGTCCAGTTGACAGATTTAAGTTTGGCTTTTACTATGGATCAGACCTGGACGACAGAGGGATTACACAGACATCTTCACCTATTCAAGCATTTGGTAATAATCCAATAAATATTATACTCTTAAAATACAATAAAACAGATGAGCAGTCGAGCGTGAAGGACCTCTTTGTATCGAAGTGCATGTTCAGAGCCAGTGTGACAGAATGTCAAGGTCCCATAAAACAGTAGTAGCAGCAGACTGCCACTACACTGAGCATACACATACATTAAAGGATACAGTATGCACAGCAAATACAGCCAGCACTCACGGCCACATGCAAACTCTTGTACGTCCTGTTTGAAGACGCTCTTATTGGCGGAACAGTGAGAAGAGAGAGAAGGAGAGAGAGGGGCCCTGGGCCGAGCTGTGGGAGCGAGCCTGCTTCAGTGGTTACAGTAAGAGGACAAACAGACTGAGTTTCGTTACAGTCAAAGATGGCATTGTTCTGATGAGGAAGGGAATCGGCAGCTTTGGGTTTTCACACACTCAAAAGGAGTAGAGTAGAGTAGAGCTATGTGGGATTACAGACCTGGTACATACACTTCCAGGGGACATCCCGATTTGATTTAATGGGGAGTTCATGGCGCAAATATGTTGATTCAAGGTTGATGGAACATTTGGGATCAGAGGGGCAAAGTTGGAAGCGTACTCTATTTACAATATGAGTAATATTCAATATTAATGGGAGCATGTAAACATAGATAATCCAAGGATTGGTTTTCCCTTGCATATTACAATAAAATGCATAGTAATTATCATAACTTATGTTTAAGTAAGTAAGTTTCTGGGGAGTTCATGCTATCATAACATTCTTCCGCCCATAGTATAAAATTGAGGTTGAAGGCGCTGTCAAAATTCAGATATTTTTCATGGTTTATGGTTATGTTTATATAATTCCTGGGCCAATCCATATGAAATAAAACCTGACACCAAGTCCTATGTCTTCTCTGTCAGCAGAAATTATCTAAGGTTAAAATATTTCATTGCAAAAAAGAAAAAGTAGTGGCGCAGTTCTCTCACAATGGCATGATTGTTATTAGGTAAAAGAAAATGAATGATATTTTGGATTTTAAAAAAGCAGGTTTACACAGTCTGTATTAAATAGTGTTGATCAACATATTCTGTTTTGGATATTTCTTTCCATAATACTTGCCACTCCCATAGAATTATTGGCCCTTGCCCTCAATCTGACATTATGTTATGGCATCATCAAATTCTAAAACATGAATGTAACCTATTGTCCTCCCAGTTTTCTCTTGATTTATGTGTTCATCTACTACTATTTAGTCATTGTATTCATGCATGCTGCTTTATCATAGTTCAACTTTATGAAGATATATGTTTGCTATTGTTTATGACGGGTCTTAAACTGTGTGAAATCTTATGTAGATGCGTGGTTGCTTTTAAAGTCCATAACCAACACGCTCCAGCCACTAATACATTCATATTTCTCTCTATGTGTTTCCCTGCTGTCAGTCTGTGCACTTTAAAGTCCACTGGTTTGATTAGCTGTGCAGTTAACAAAGCCTGGCCCTGCCTCACACAATAAAGCAGCTGGATTTCTGCACATGTGCCTTTGTGCTGCTGTGAAGCCTTGTCATAACTCCATCAGAGGTCCCAGGATGCCCCAGCTCAGCACACGCATGCAGCAGACTCATGGCCACTGACTCGGAGAGATGGATGACAGCCAGTATACAAAAGAATATTTGATTTGGTTATAAATACCAGCACATGAAAGAGGAGCTCAGCAGGGTAAGGGGCAAAGAGCGTTGCAGCCAGAGGAGACCCATTCTACCTTCATCATCACGAGACATAACAGAACAGGTTAGACCCAGTGATGTCATATCTCATCCAGTGTTTTTAAGCACATACACGACAGTTACAACTTGAATTTGGTGATAACAAAGATTCTGTTTACACATTTGCATTCGTCTTCATAGGTTTATAAATTTGTAGGTTAATGTTTAGTTGTTTTTTTTATTTTTTTTATTATTATTTTTTTTTAAGTATCTTCTAATTATAATCTTATTTATTGTCTGACAATAATGCCCATTGTCCAATAGGTCTATGCTATGGACTAGGTGAATGAACACGTCTTAGGTATTCGAATTCAGTGACTAAAAGCACATTGCAGAGGCATCATGCTAACATAAAACTAAGAACTTAACTTTTCAGTCTAAAAACGAATTAGTTAGTGGCTAATAGGCTGGACTAAGTTGAGATCTACTTCAGCAGACAGTTTTGAAGACAATGCAGTAATTTTGCATACTGTCCCCCCTCCTCTGCGCCCACATCCCTCCCCCCTGCGCGATGAGAGAGTGGTTTAAAGTTTCCAGTGCCGCGCTCTGATTGGCTGCTCAAGTTTTGGTGTTGGGGGATAACTTCGGAGTGCTGCGTGAACCTGGCGCACATCAGCCGAGAGGGTGGAGAAACGAGGTAGATAGCGGAGTGAGCCATTCTCTTATCTAACTCGGACGGTAATGGGATACGCACGAGTATGGATTTTATCAGCGTTATAGTAGCTTCATAGCAGTTTTTTTTTCTTGTGCGGGGCTGAGTGGTTGAGTTTTTTGGGGATTATCCATTTCGCATTCCTTCACTTGGCTCCACTCTCCACTGAAGATGTCTGCGTACAGTGGCGCTTGGATTTACGCATTTTGGATTTTATTTCTCATCTGTTTTGACGTGGCCGTGTCGTACTATTCCGAGGACCAGTGCAGTTGGAGAGGAAGGCAAGTATTTCATTTTTATGTAAATGTTTAATTTGCTTAAACTAATAGCATTTATTCGTTAAATTTACGTTGCTTATCTGTTGATCCGACCCCTGACCCCTAGAAAGGGACAATGCGTGCCGGAGTGTAACATGTTTGGACTTGCCATTAGGGCGCAATTAAAATGTTTCGGGAGCTTTGGGGTGATTGGCTCCTGCAGCGTTTGTCTGCAGGAGGCATGGACTGTCCAGACAAACAGGAGACGGCTGGGTTAAAGCTTATTCACCGTGCAAAATGCGCTGTTAGTAGAGCACAATTTGTAGTTTCATATGCACATGTTAAATCACTGGATGGAGCAAGGATTTTCAAGAAATTCAATATGTTTTAGAAGCGTTAACCGTGCATGCTTAGCAGAATCACTACTAGGTGGCGCAATTTAAATCAAACCAGAGTAATCTCTTTAATCACTTATTAGGCTGATAAAATCTCACTAACATTTATGACTAAGAGATACACTTCTGATCCTATTTTATTGGTGAATATATGCCATATAAATAAAAGGGTTGCATTAGAGAATGTATTACAGAAAAAAAACTTATAATGTCTAACTTTTTTTTTCTTCCACAGTGGGTTGTCCCAGCAGCAGGGCAGCGTGGAGCAGATCTCCCTGCACTGCTCGGAGGGTACCCTGGACTGGTTGTACCCTAAAGGGGCACTGCGACTCACCCTGTCTCCCCGCCTGCCCTATGTAGCGGTGGGACCTGGGGGCAGTAGCTCAGGCCTCATCACCGCCTGTGTCAAGCCTTCAGAGCAGTTCCATGGGGCTCAGCTGTACCTGGAACGGGATGGGGTGCTGGAGCTACT
The DNA here is from genome assembly GCA_000787095.1 of Periophthalmodon schlosseri. NCBI lineage: Eukaryota > Metazoa > Chordata > Actinopteri > Gobiiformes > Gobiidae > Periophthalmodon > Periophthalmodon schlosseri. The sequence continues at coordinate 31,830 of KN468955.1, read as the reverse complement.
GGTAGGGGACCGCCTGGGTACCTCTGCCCCACCGCGGGTCAGGTGTTTCAGCCGGCTGCCAGGGGAGAAGGTGGCACTGTTCCTCCAAGCTACACCTCACCAGGACATCAGCAGGAGGATCGCGTCTTTCAGATATGAGCTGAGAGGAGACTGGAGCGCACAGCTGTCAATGGACTCCAACCAAGTGACCGGTGAAGGTGAGTGTCCAGTCAGCAGCCATTTTGAAAGTTACTTTGGGTTAGTCATATATTAAATGGTTTATTGATTGGAGCCTATTGAGAAGGACTTTCCTCTCACTTTCACCCTTTTGGGTTCATCACGTCTCCTAATGTGCAGTGATTTGCATATTCATTTGCCATTAACCATGGAGGCCCATGCTGGTGCAACCCTGTCCAAAGGAGTACATAGGATTTTGATAATCTGTGACTGGATTAAGAATTATAGATAAACCTTTAAAACAATCTGTTATTGCGCCTATGCCAAAATAACCAAGATATATATTTTTTTTTATCTGCATATGATTCTATTTGACATCTTTAAAAAAATCTTACACAAGGGCAAGTAAGGGTGATCCTTTTTGTACTTCCCGAAAGCCAAACCACATTTTTTCCAAAAGCAGCTCTGTAGATAATTAATACCATAATTCATAAAAGCGCAGTGTGCATGGGAGGATGTGGGCGAACTTCACCACCGCAGCCTGTGGCCTGTGGAATGGCTGCTTGGGATTCAAAGGAGGCTTCGACCAGAGTGAAGTGGAGGGAGGAGGGGGCACAAAGACACAGTATGTGGGGGTGCGCTTTCTCTCCAGTGTCCCGGGCCCCTTTCAATGAGCATTCTGGGATTACTGCTGTCTCCTAGGCAACCGGGGGGGTTAGCCTGTGCCCAGCTGAGATGCTCCGATCTTTTGTTGGGGCTGTGGAGACTGGTCTGGAGAAGTGCACCCCTTTAGTCCACTCCTACTCTCCCACACACACTATTAAGACTAGGGAGGAAGGAATCTCATTTATCAAGTTTCTTAGGAGGGCAACCAAGAAAATGAACTTTAAAAATGCCACAGCTTAAAATTTAAATCCATGGCTTCAGAAGGGTTCACATTTTAAATATTCCTTTCAGATAATTTGTCAGGCTTTCGGTAAATTAAGGGGGAACTTTCTCAGAAGTGGTTTTGAGCTGGAATCTTTTGAAGTGGCCTCCCCTTCCTCTAAGCTTTGATGAGGTGTGACTGTAGACACCCAGGAAGACATTGGGACAGAGGGATAGGAAGGAGGGGAGGGAGGGCTTTTAAATTGTCTGTTCAGGAAGGATCTCACACCTAAAAACTTCACCGCATCAACTATAAAATGTAAAATGAAAAGTAGCAGCTGCTAGTTGCGGCTCTGTGGTTGGTCTGTCCTGTATTGAAAAAGTATTCACTAACTAACAGATTCCTTTACATTGATCCGGATGGGCAATTAACTGAGGCTTAGCTGTAGCATTAGCATATAGGTGTCTCTTTGGATATTGTACAAGTTTCCTAACGGACTGTTGTTCCTTTCTCTTGACAGATGCCTGCAGACCTTGCAACAATACAGAGATCTTGATGGCTGTATGTACTAGTGACTTTGGTAAGTTACCTGAAATTTTATTGTCACACTAACTAGCCCTGTCAGTTTTCTAAAAGGATTACCACATTTTCAAAAGACCACCAAATGAAAGGCGTAATATCAAATTAGGAACTACAAATCTCCTGTGCTAAAACCGGCACCTCCAAATCCTCTTCTCAAAAGTGCAAAGATGAAAGGTGAAATAGCAGCGATCCACACCCCCAAACCTTTAAGGAACCCCCAAAGAAGGCACTGTAGTGGTCTAATCCAACCAGCCCACCTCCCTAAAAGAAGGAGATGTGGACTAATCTGATTGAGTTGTAATGGGAGTGGGGAAAGGTTTAGCTTAGTTAGGGTTAGTTGGGACTTTGAAAACAGCTTTTAGCTTGAGTTGATGATTGTAAGAGACAGTACAATAAATGTAAATATTTAAAGTCAAATATGGAATAATTTGAGGGTTCAGAATCAAATTAGTTGGGGGAGAGGGAAAAAAAATTTATTGGACAAAAAAAGAATGGTCATAATAATCATACACAAAATCTTCAATACAAGGCACTTTTGGATTCAACCTCTTCTGCATTCTCTACATAAAATAGTACTTATTCCCTCTGACCTGTTTGGCACTGTGAGTCATGTGTGGAGAGAAAGTGATTTGACATTTTAACATTATTTTGGTATATAGAGACATCATCATTATTTAAATGCTTGAATTATTACCTGAAAGCATGTCTAACCTCGCTTTCTTTTCTCTGCAGTGGTGCGTGGAAACATACGATCAGTTGAAGATGACGATACTTTAAGAGCCGCTGTGATCAAAGTCAGCGCAACACGGGTTTTCCGGCAGAAGTACGCCCTCTTCACCAGCGGTAACAGTCGCCTCACCAGCCAGGGCGAGATCCGGACTCTGTTACAGTGCGGTGTAAAACCAGGACCAGGCAGTTTCCTCTTCACGGGAAGAGTGCATTTTGGAGAGGCCTGGCTGGGATGTGCTCCTAGATACAAGGACTTCCAGGAGGCCTACCTTAAGGCTAAAGCTGCTCAGCAAATACCATGTGAGCTACCTATAGACTGAGATATGCAAGGGGGAAAATGTGTGTCCAAAACAGAAACCGCCAGCGCTAACGGCAAGGCGTAAGCTAGCCCTGTCCCGCTAAGAGGGTTCAATGTGGCTAGAAGGGTGGCTAGAAAGGCCCCAGAGCACTGATTCCAGAAGGTAGAGCTGTGTTGGTCGGTAGCCATTTCGGTGCAGTCAAATAAGCTGCATATGTGGGTTATTCTTGAATTGAGATAAAGAAGACACTACCACTCTTAAGAAATCTAGACATTTTGACACCAGAGCGTGCAATGTTGAAGTCAAGTGTCCAGGATTTCAAAGTGGCTTCAAAAGTCCACCATGTCTCATACAGAAATAAGCCTACATTTTGAGGCAAGCATAACTGACTGGAATTGGTTTCAGTCTTATGTTAAAGGAGATTATAAAGGTCTTAAAAAGGAAGAATTTGCACTGATTGAAAAAAGTGAATTATCCAGAATGCTGCAAGCACTAAAACCAAATAAAAAGCAAATATATGTAGCATAGTGGAGACATTTGAGTATTTATATATCCAAAAAGTGGACATTTTCTGAGTAATCCTATTCTGCAAACATGTATAATTCTACAGATAAATGAGTATTATCAAAAGTTTTACCTTAATATACATTTAGTAATCATCATATTTGAAAGAGATTTGTGACTTGAGTTCAGTGTTACCAAAGTTGTAACTCTATATATAAGATATATTGAAATTTATTAAAATGCTGTATTAAGCCAATTACACTGGACAGAGCATAATACATGTAATATGCATTTTCATTTGTTGTGATGTGTTAAGTGCACTATGTCTGCAGGGGTTCAAACCAAATGTCTTTTTCAATGTCTTCAAAGCATACACTGCCATTGTGTTATTATTGTATTATATAAATGTATTATGAATGTATATATGTTAATAAGAGTTTTATAATGATTTAAAACTGTGAAAAGTCAGTATTGTGTAATATTTCTATGTTAATGTTTGTTCAAATACAAATTATGAGAAACTATAACTGTCACAAGCTTTGTTTTTGTTTCTGATTTACCATGGCAATTTCACACATTTCGCTAAAATAACTTTCCCTGACCTTGGACTACTTTACAAGTCTGCATGCGTTAACAGGTCTATACTCTGGTAAACATTTCTCAGACATAACTCACCTCAAGTGTCCATAAATTAGACAGTAGAAGACGTAGGACAAACAAAATGCCACAGTGAGAGAGAGGCGCAGAGATTTAAGCCATGTTAGGGCCCCTGGGGCTGTTTGGACTGGGACACACGGAAAATAAAAACACCCAGAGGTTGGAATTCTGTTGTCCTCCTCTGCCTCCCGTTTTCAAGATTCAGGAAGTCATAAATTTCTATTAAGGGAGTATTGTGAAGGAGAGTGGAGCCGAGGTGCCACACTGTCGTTGGCCATGTGCAAGACAGGACAATGCATTTTTTATACTTTGGATTTATACTGTACATATTCAGTGCTCATACTTTCACATTTAGTCTATTACAAAAGTGAATATGCAGAATAGAGATGGTTCCTGTGAGTTTGCTAGTTTCATTCCCTGCAAATAGCAGTTTTGTCAATGAGCAACCTTTCCCCCACGTCTTAACTGATGTGTGTATATTTTACCACAGAGCACGGACTAACCCTTCCTCAAAGGTGCCCTATGTAGCATTTTTGAAGGATGGGTCTGCTTGTCTCCATGGAGATATTATTGCTGTGTCTGGAATCTCTCCTAGTGCTTTGTATTTTTATATTTTCATTCATTTTTTTTTCATTTTTCATGTATTCATTTTTGGGGTTTTTTATTGCTTACAAATACCTTGAAAAGGATACATTCTGTATGGGCTAAGTTTAATGCCACACTGTGGAAAATTACAGGGATAGCATTAACATGTAGCATAAACTGCACCAGAAAAAATACATTTAATACTTTTCCACAAGAAAACTGTACAGTAAAACTGAAATAGCTGCTTTATTGTAATAATTTGTTAATGGTAAATCCAGCACCTGTTTCAGCTCCTACAAACCCAAGCATAAACATGTACGGTGTGTCCTTCACCTCGGTCACTTTTACAACACACTGTAAATCCATTAGAAAAAGAGCAGCTGGCGGAATTAACATGGTGTTTTGGTAAAAGCACCACAAAAGACCTACATGCTCTCCCTGTCCCATACAGATCCCAGTACAGTGTTCTGCCCCTGCACTACTGGTTCCCTCCAGGCCTCCCCAGCTATTTACTGCCTCAGTGCTCCTTAAAACGTCTTGTAGCTCTCGGGGGCCCACTGCGTACCCCTCCTCAGACAGGCCAACCCGAGCTGTGCATCCGAGGTCAGTGCAGCGAGAACGGTAAAGAGCAAGACAAAGAGTGGTGGAATTATACCCCCTGCCCCAATACATCATGTGACAGTGGGACAATGAGACACTTCCTGTATTGTTGTGACTACGCAGTGACCCCGGCCCTCGTCCTGAGAGCTGCGGTGTCCATGTCAGGGGAAATGCGCTAACAAGACATGGATGATTTAAACCTAAACACAGCTTTTTAGCAACAAATAAAAACCGGAACTGCCGTTGGGAATAGGTGACTAGGTATTGTTTGTTTTTTGCTTTGGAGAAGGTATACACAAATAGTTTCAGAAAGTACTACCATCTGGACTTTGAGACTTGTTTTGGTTAATTAAAATTTAATTCAGATTTGGTTAATTATTGTACAAAGTTCAAAGACGACAAACTTTTTGCTCTTATTCAATTAGCTTGAATGACTTAAGGACATTTCCTGGTTAAAGGAAGCTCTAATAAATTACACACAGAAAAGGGACAGAAATCAGGTACAGTGTTTAGTACTTGGACCCATCTAGAGTACCAAAAAAATTAATACACTTGCAATGACAAATAAGATCGTAAATTACTGCTCATATATGCCAGCCACAAATCATTAATCAGTTAGTGCTAGTCCCAAACCTGGATAAATAGAAAGCATTGTGGCTTCAATTGACAATAGCCATGTAAAAGAAAAAAATCAACTAACACGTGAAAAAAAGACTGTCAGGGAAGACTTGTGAATTTAAAAAAACAAAAGAAACCTAGTCCATCTTAAAAACATCCCTTAAAATCCCTCTTCTCTTCCAAGTGTGTGAGAGTTGAACAAAGGTGTAGACTTCCAGGGTCCTGGGGGAGTCAAGGGGAAGTGACCAAAGACAAAGCCCCAGAGATGAGAGGCCGACCTGGGCCAGAGTGCTACTGGAGGCTCCCGTGGTCCTCTGCCCAACCACGCCTGGGTCGCATCAGGTCGGGCTGACACTTCCTCTGATCAAACATTAAATGATGACACTCGGCTAAAAACAGCATTAGGTACAATAGCTGTGGGACTGTGTCAAAGGATTATCTGCTGGCATTGTTTAAACATCTACAATTCTATATCACGCCATGTGTTTATTGAAGTTTTTAGACCACTATTGTGTATTGATACTTAAGATTTGTTTTTCAAGTGTATAGACGGAAGAGAAAAGATGGAGAAGCTGAGGAGGCTGATGGTTATGCTGCTGCTGTGGAAGATGGTTGCAAACTTTACTGGTAAAAAAAAAAAGTGAAAGAGGAGAGAGAAAGTATTTATATGATCGGTTGAGAGCCAAAAGTAGCAAAATGTGACTGGCAGAGGTAGATGGAAGGTCTTGGTTGAATTTATGCACAAGACTGTAAATGTCACAATAACATTTGTAACCATAGAAACTTGTGTAATGTTTTCCATGACTAAGTGCCTGTGCATCCCCCACACATGGCAGAGACTGGATCCCAAATCCAAGTCCTCTCTCTGGCATCCACTATCCAGCTGACGGGCTGAGGTTCCCATAACACGGAGCACAGCTGGGAATGACACAGCCCTCTTGGAATTCTCTGGATGCTCCTGTCTGAGAAACCATTCTGAGTGACAGGTGAATATGCAGCTCTATGACTTATGGAAAAAAGTTGTACTGCCATATTCTGACTCATTTGATCCATGCCTGTTTAAATCATCCCAAAAAGTCTCTCAAGATATGGATAACAAACAGAGCTAATTCATGAAAGCAATACAGTATAACTTTCTGAACAAAAGTTAAATGCATACTTTGGAACATTTTCCGTGGAGATAGATAAACTTTGTATGTATATTGTACAACATTTCAGTGGAGATAAGCAAATAAGATTCAGGTTTATGGAGATACAACAAGAAAAAGCAAGAATGCTTTTCTACATTTTAGTGCAATAAATGCATAAAAAATGCTTTTACTTGAATCTATTTTTTATTTATTTTTGCCAAAAAGTGACATGGTGGGGCTTTTAAGTTAATTTATCAAAACATCTGATTTTCTGCTGTCTCCAAAAGTAGGTGACGTTAAGAGTCGGGCAGCAGGGTTTGGTTTCTTTTCCTGATGTGTGCAAGTGTTCATGTGTATTTTTAAATTTGGAAAAACATTTTCCCAATTTCCCAAGGACCACATGATTGGTACAAAGTTAAACAAAAGTATAAATTAATACAAATGCAAGTCATTTCAAAAGTTACAACCAAGCTCAAGTTTCCTCATTGTGCTATAGAATTTGCGCTACGCATTGAAGGCCATCTTGAAATCGCTTTACATTGGAGTGGGCAGTGGGTCTTGGAGGGGAGGTCAGGCTCGAATAGGGTACAAGTGTAGTGCATGTTTCTGTGCGTGTTATCCCTCTGAAGTGGAGAAGGGAGGAGCGAGTGGACTCCCCTTTGTGCCTGGAGAGCCCGCAGATGGCTGTAATCCCCTTCAAAACGCACACTGAAAATCCATCAGGACCTGTGGACATGGAGTATGGGACGATGGGTGCAGGGAGGAGGTCTTTGGTTTGGAGTTTTCCCGCCAAAACCCGAAAGTATTGTAGAGGGACTAAATCGAGACCCCCTCCAAAGGCGAGCCGCTGTGGCCCGAGAGTGAGAGGACACAGCTGCCTTCACCCTCTACGTCCCGGGCCCTGTACTGTCCCGCAGGGGGTAGAGCCTCAAAGACCTGCTAACACTGGCATCGTGTGCTAACAAGGCACAAGAGGCCCACCCTGTCACACCAAGGACTTACGGCTAATTAGGGAGAAATCTAGTTAGCTAAGTTAATCAGTATCATAATAATCTACTGGTAATAGCAGTGAAAAGTGGAAAACTTTAATAGTCAGATTTAAGCTCCCTCTATTTAGAGATACGCATCAATGTAAGGTATACATCTCTAGATAGTTACAAAATCTGTTACTAATACAGATTGCTCCCTCATCAAAAAGGTTTTAGATGCTGTCCATGCATGTTTTGAATAATTTATAGTTAGCATTCTCTCCAATTCTATCCAATGCTCAGCCCACAAGCCTACATCACCCATGCTCCCACATGACAATTCTCCATAAATATACAAAAGCATGATATGAAGTTAACTTAATAAGTTAACTATTAACTATATAGTTATATATACCTCCTCTTTAAATCATTATCCCAGTGACAGTATTCAGATAATATAATGGCAGTCCATCAGAATCATGCCTGGTGGTATGGAGTGTCATGTTGAGTAGTATATCATCTTGTACGCTTGTTTGATTACATGGACAATATACTGTTATACTGATGTTATACTTTTTCAACAACAATTGTGATATCAATCTATCTCGCTCCACTACAATATAGTACACATCTATTGTATGCAAACAGGTTTTCATACTGTAAGTAATGACTACAATTGCTTGGAAGACAGCCCCTGAAATTGTCCCGATTGAATTGAATAGGATGATTTAACCAAAACATCTCAAAGACAGCTTCTAGAGTGTCTGGATCTATTGGTGAATGTAAAAGACAGTAGAATAGAAGATTGGTGTAAACATGGCTCCAGGCCTGTCCACATTAACCACAATCTGAGGAAGAATGGACCAAATCCCACTGGAGTAATAGAGATTAGTCTCATTTTACAGGAAGTCACTTCTGCGCCAATCTCTCAATCACAAACAACATACTATTTAGACTATATTAGCAGACAATTCTGATCTGAAATCTGGATCTGATCTGTTTTACTATAGGCTTTGTGTCCCCAGTCCCAATGATTTTAAACATGTTATGACATCATGGTTAATTTTGTTCTCTTTTTTCAATTAATTTCCTTCAAGTAAAATCCAAATCCTGATTCAGTGCTGAGAAAAAAATAATAAAATAAGTTAAAATCTCAAATAATTATACATAATAACTCAACCTTTATGGTTGGAAATATATTCAGTCTATTACAACTACTTATTCATGAGGACTCAGAACACTCTAATTTCTCCTCTTGGCCCAGCGCCCAAACACACCTGTTCTTTCTCTGCTCTTAGACTAAACTAGTGAGATTATACTTTTTCTCACAAAACTTCACTGAGTGTGTGGACAATGAGGAGAAACTAGCGCTCTGACTAGCTGCCACTAACTCTGTGTGTGCTATTGTCAGTGATGTGGCCTGTACCTGTTATCTCAGCCCTCTCAGGTTCCTCCTTACAGTCACACTCACCCCATTGTTCTGTAGTGTTTGTGAGAGGGAGAGGGAGGCGAAACTACCCCTCACCGCTGTGCTGTTGTGTCACCAGTATCTCTCTTGCCTTTTGTAGCTGAGGTTTGCACATGGGCAGAAGACAACTTTTAGAATTTGAGAGAAAACATGATATATAATACTAGTGTTTTACTTCAAAGCAAAATGGTTATAGCTTCAAGTATTTCTACAGGGGCTTGTGTTTATGTATAATACATTTGTTTTATTAAAGTGCACTATGGAGCTTTTCTAGTGGAGGATCTGTCAGCTGCTTGTCTACATGGAGATGTTATTGCTCAGCCTGGAATGGTCCACAGTATGGCATTAAACTTGTCTGCATTCATGGAGACAATTTTCAAGCTATTATTTATTTATTTATTTAGAATCAAAGCTAGGGGCTTTGTCTGCTGCATTCATCATTCCCTGGTCTGATGAGTTATCGAATGTCTCTCCTCACTCTTTACCCCCTTTCACACTTGTATCTGTTCCGTTCTGTCCAATAATGCGTAGTTCCTGCTTGTTATAGGAAGGGCATAGAAAACTACCAACTCCCTGACAGAAAAGGGGAGCAACTCAGTGATAAGAAAGTACATTTTTGTAGCAATATAATAATAATTGTGACAGTGTTAAAGTATGTTATGACCTCATCTCATCAGTGAAAGTAGCCCTATGTTAAGTGGCAGCTAAAAGCCCTGTCGCTTTGTATAAGTGTGAAGAGTGAACAGTTGTGAGTGCTTCTGTTTTGTATGTGCTGACAGTTCTCTGTGTTTATACTGCAGTAAAGTACCCCTCACACGTATGACACAGGGCCCACTGCCTCTGCCCTGTCCTCTCCCTCTCCTCCACACTCCGAGCCTGGAACATGTGCGCTGGAATTCTCCCCCAATTAAGACAGGGATTATCCGGGTCCAGTGTGGGAACGGCGCGAGTGTGGGAATGCCATGCTTGTCTCTCATTGTCACCCCTGCCTCCTATGCCCCAACTACTGTACCTCTGCTCTATTCTCACCCTATATATGTAATCATTTTTACTATTCCCTGTCTATGAAAATACTGCCCATTTCCTTGGGGTATTTTTGGTCCAAATTTGGAACTGCAAATTTATGCATGTGTCCCCAAGTATTTGCCAGACTTTTCTGTTGTGTCACATAAAACTAAACATTTACATTGTACCTTTACATATCTACAGACTTTTATTACTATTTCCAATTATACTGAACTTCCATACTACATCATGTGTCCCGGAATAATTCTTCTTTCTACTCCCAAAAGCATTCTCCTACTTCAGAAGTTTTTCCCCTCTTGAAACTTTGTCCCTCGCCTGCAGCCACCCACCATCTCCACAGCTTTCAGGACCAATTCTTCTTGGTGCTGTGAAGCGCTTGAGGGCTGGCCCTTGCCTCCCTCCCTCCTTGTACCCAGTGGAGAAAGCTTGTCTGGAGGGAAAGCTGAATAGTCTGAGTTTGTGGTGCGGGGGCAAGAGAGAGGACAGCTCATCAGAGAAGAAAAGACAGGTGTCTAAGAAAGAAAGCAGCACGGCTTCATGTCCACAAGACTGCAGCACTTTAAATCACAATAGGACAGTGCTGTGGATGTCTCCTTAAACTAGGCGATATGGGCTGAAGCGCTCACAATGCTTCAATACATATCTGAGTCATGGGAAAGCGTGGAGCCGTAAAATGTGTCCATGGGAACACTTCATTGCTGCATTGTCTCTGACAGGTTCTCATGATGAGGCAGGACTGGACTCCTCGTGCATTCCTCACTTTCATTGTCACCTTTTCTTCCTGGTTCCCACTGGGTCCCTGTCCGCTCCTTGTACTCCCATAAATCTGTTTCTGTGTCCAGGACTGTCCATTTCATTATGACCCCCCCTCTCATACTCCCACACACACACACACACACACAGACGCACACAGCTCGCTCTCATTAAGCCTGTATCAATTAGGCATTAACCTCCTAAAACAAAGGGGCTGTTGACGAGTGGCCGGTGCTGGCCGTGTGAGGTACTTCCTCTGCTCCAGTGCTCAGTTTAAAGACTCGGACGGTCCCAGGGGACACTGGTGTGTCACCGGAGCAGGAGAGGGAGGAGAGAGCACCAAACTGTATCCGTTTTGTAATGAGCTGTATGCAGTGAACTGAGAAAAAAAAAGCTACAGATCATTTCTTACCTATTTTATCTCATGTGATTACATAACTACATGTATGTATGTAGTTATGTAATGTACTTAATGTCTACTGCATGCACAGACTCAGGAGCACATTTGTTGTCTGAATCCTAGAAATACAATTCAATTTCTGCTATGCTTCCATTGTAAATAAAATATGCTAATAATATGCTGAAACTGAACAATGGTTGCATAAAGAAGAGATGTTTTATAATGTTAATCTCAAAGTTTTAATTAAAGATCAGGGGTTCACAATGTATATAGCATTTATACACCAAAATTGTGTATTTAATTGTTCACTACAATTAACCAAGCAGTATATTGTACAGAGAGTATGGGAAAATAATGATCAGCTCATCAAATTTCAGATTATGGGCCTATGAACAGAAACATAAAATGTCCCCTTAAGTTTTTCTCTTTGTCAGAAAAGTGTCAGATTATCTTTAGAGTTATGTGAGAAATACAGTGAGTATTTACATGACAATAGTGACCTCATACAGTGTCCCTAAGCAGCGGCTGAGTCCAAAAGTCGACTTTTCCAAACGCAGGGTCTGAAGCTTTGGCACGTTGCCTGGCAACCAGCTGTGGCCTGACTGGAGTAGGTTTGTGGCCCTCTCTGTTTGCCCCTCTCTTGTTTCTGTTTATCTGCTGTACACTGTATTTGAATTATAAAGTGAGCAAAGGCCTCACGCTGCAGCATGGCTGAGTCTTTGTTGGCGAGGGCCAAAGCACAACCTGGTTCACTTTCCCACAGCTCCACAGAGAGCTGCACAGACATGAGCAGAGAGCTCCCCACACCAGCCCTTGGCACTGTGACTATGTTGGCATCTGACCAAACCGCAGCCCCCACCCATTTTTCCCAGGGTCCTCTGAGTCTAATACATTACTGACAAAATCCCACTTCCCATTCCTCTCAAACATTCACACCCCTCCATCCTGACACTGGCATGGCCCCTGCAAATGGGACTGCACTGACATGTGTATGACTGCGTGCTCAGACTATCACTATTCCCCTATGCCCCAAAACATTCAGGGGTAAACATTTATCATCATTTTAAGTGCAAAGCATTACAAGCCTTTCTATCAATTATAACTTTAAGATAGACTATTTTCTGACATGTGTGTGATATCCTGTAAACATGCACCATTGCTAAAAACCTGTTGAGCTCCCACTGTTAAAGGGATTTAAAGGGAGTAGATGCCTATTCACTGGCCCTCTGCGAGAGCCTAATATGATCCACATTCTGGATAGACGCTGCTTGTTTGGGCCTTGGTTCCCAGCGCTGCTCTGGTCTCAAGTATTCACAGGCTGTACCAGTCTGGGTAACATGTAATGACATTATTCTCACCAGGGCGACCCTCATTGTCACCGCTCTTTCTTCTCCGCAGCTCGTGAAATTGACATAAGCTTTACAAACATTCCTGGCATTTTTTTCTCAAGGCCAGTTCTCTTTGGGGGTCTTTCATTATGAGAGGCCCCCAGCGTTTGACAGCACCCCCTAGTGACTATAAAAACTATACCATGTAGACAATATAGGCTGCTGCAGTCACAAGGGTAGAGTTGAAGACATTTTTTGTGAATTTTAACATTTAAAAGTAAAATACACCAATGATTACGTTTAAATCTACCAATGATCCTTTGCGGTCAGTTCAGATTGCACTTGTGGACTGATGAGTTTCCTCTCTGCGATCTTGTTTGCTGAGGTTGGAGGGCTTCTTTTTGTACCTTTAAAAACAGTTTTAATTCAACTCCAAGTAATGAAATATGAAGGACATAGAAAATAGGAATTCAAATCAAAATTCCATCTTCTGAATGTTAAAAGTCTTCAAAATGATGCAAAGGAAAGATCAAGTGACTGTAACCTATGAATGCAGCTCACAAACTATAGTGCTTGTTTTTGCAAAACTTTCTATCAAAACTAGCATCACCTCTTGGACAATAAATATTTGTCAGTTCCTTATTTTGACTTAACTGCATTTTGGCAGGGGTAGTATTTTTCATGTATACTTTACACTTTTACTTCAGTACAAATTTGGCAGCAGTATTTGTACTTGTAATTGAGTAAATATTTAGGCATATAATATGTACTTTTACTTGTACTCTTTTCACTCTTTCTAGTCCTTGTAAAACTTACTTCAAACATTTTTTTTCAACATTAAACTCATTACCTGTCCAGTTGTTTGTCTATTTGATCCTGCATCTCTGTCACTTGCGCTTCAGCCACTGTTGCTCTTGTCATGAGAAGTACACGCTCCTTCTCAAAACTCGCCTATTTGTACAGAACACATTTGCATACAGCTCATCTTTTAATCATACAATCACAAATACTTTCCATACCAGTATGGACTCTGTCATGTCCTTCAGCTGTTTCCTGACGTCTGCCCAGGATTCTCTGCATTTCTGTAGCCCCCTGATAAAGTTACATCTTTGTACTTAAATATGATACAGGTTTACAGCTGGATAGTAATATCGACATTCCCAAAATGACTTACTCTTGAGACACAGCTTGCATTGGGATTTGGAGTGTGGCCATCTAAGAATATTATGTGTAAATCATTTTAAAAAGTGAAAAGTTAAGATTTAACCCATATTGTTGTACCTGTGCCATGGTTGTTTGTAGCTGCAGCTCTAGTCTTGCTTTATCCTGGCGAAGATGTTGAATTTCCTTTTCCATTTCACCCTTCAGTTCACTTTGGTCCAAATCAAAACTGGATTCTGGAGGTCCAGCTTTCAGACCCAAGTCCAGTTTGGCCAATATCTGTTCCCTTTGACCTCTGAATCAATGGAATGGAATTATTAGGACTGTTAGCATAGCGATTAACCGTTTAAGACTAAATACTACATATTTTGAATGGGAAAAAGTCCTCAAAATGTTGCATATAACAGGAATCTGAAACTAATGTTGCGTTCACTCTCTAGAATTTAATGATGTGATAATTTCAGATGGAGGACAGGCAAATTCAGTGTTTTTGGAAGAAATATTTAAAGCTCTGATCCACAAATATTGAACCTTATCATAATTTGTTAGGGATTGGATCCACAAACTTGCCAAACTAATCTTATGGTTTAGAGTCCTTTCAACAATGACGTTTTGGGGACTTTAATATAACTTTTGTCTGTTTGTGCTGGTTTGTGTTTCGTGTGAATAGGCCCAGTAATTACAGAGATATTAACCAGGGCAGTTAAACAGCTAATTCTACTTTTCTGACTTGTCCTTCAGCTCAGTTTTAGAATATGGGGAATCTTGATTTGTGTTTGTGTCACATATTCACCAGGTTTCTTCATTACAATGCAAAAACACCTTAACTTTTTCACTGACCTGTATGCTATGAGCAAAGCATGATGGGTATCGGTGATCCTCTGTAATCTCTTCTTATAAACACGAGCCGCAGTAGCTAACTGTTCCTCTCTCATTCGGAAAGATGAACGCATGTCCTGTAGCATACTGTCCACATACCGCTTCATTTTACCCAAGTTTGGAGACTTCAGTGCCTCTCCTAATCCATCCATGTACTCCTAAAACATACAAAGTTGGCATTGGTTAAAACATATGTTATGTGTTGTACATTATTTGGTGTGCAAAGTATTGTTACTGCTAGGTCTTGTATATAGCAGTTCAGCCGGGCTCTGTATTCCTCATTAAGTTCTTTAAGTTTGAGTTGCAGTTGAGAGTTCTCCTCTTCAATCTCTCTCACATGGCTTTGTGAGTAGTTCTTGGCCTAGAAAACATAAAACAATCATTATAAAAGTCCTGAAGAGCTTTACTAATTTGGAGATCCTATTTGTTTGAGTGAAGGCTGTGCAATTAATCAAATTTGAATCGAGATTTTGTCATTTCTAATTGTCAGTAATCAGCCTGGGTCTTTTTAAGTGAGTGGTCTACAGCCAGTCAGTTAAAGCATGTGGTTTGGAGTAGAGTTCAGACTTGGAAAGAAGAAACTATTTTTGCGTTAAATGGCAAAGATTAAAAGCCTCTATGGTGAATCTATTGTTCAGGAAATTAATATTGGAAGCATTTTTATTGTTTTCCAAAAGACAAAATAAAGTTGAATAAAAATCTGAGATCAAACAATACAAGGGAAAAAAAAATCCTGATACATTTTTGTCATATCGCCAAGCCCTAATTTGAGTTCAGTATATTCACCTTGCTTTGTAGAGTCAACTTCTGCTCCTTACTGTGGATCTCCATCTTGTTCTCCTTATCCAACGCCAATCTAATGACCCAACCACATCAGGAACAGCCACATCACAGGAGGACACAGGCAAACCACATCAGTCACACATGCAGTAGAGAATGTACTATTTATAAAAACATGTTTCCTGAAGACTGACTCTTTTTGATCAATGGAACAGTGGACATTTATATTTGTACAACTCTAGCCCATGACAAACAGGTCTGGCTTACACTTTCTCCTCCAATTTCTTCTGCTTTTCCTCGTAGGTCTTTTTCAAGTTCTCCATCATGGTTTTCATTTCATCCTGGTTTCCTATAAGCTGCAGCAGATGATGACAGAGGAGGGTTGGTTACAGAAAGTCCAAAACACGTGAGCATGGTTAAGTCGTGTGCACTCACATTTTCTCCCAGAGTTTTCTGCTCCTTGTCCAAAGCGGCTAAATCCTCAGGCTGGAAATATAGCAGTGTAATTACTATAACATTTAAAATTAGGCTAAACAAATAACACATATGTAAAATAGCTGTATAGCAAATAAAATGCATTTCACCCTGCCCTCCTTTTAAGTAAGACTATTGGTAACACTTTATAATATGGATACTTTTGTACACTGATTAACTGTACTGCTAGAGGATCCACCACCTGTTTGTATCTTCTACTGGACTGTTCTACACAGTATGGCAATTAACTTATGTATCTCCATAGAGACGTCACCAGGCCAAGTTACAGGTCAGATCTGTGTAGAAGCGATCCCAGTAACAGTAAAAATGCATGTTTTCAAGGTATGATTTCAATTATGAATAATGAAATAAATGCTAGATAGACGTTTAATGCGATACTGTGTAACATTTTAGGTAAAGCATTTAAATGAATGGTTTCAGAAGACATTGACTGACAACAGGTTATCCATGAGAGGTAGGGCTGTGCAATTAGTTGAATTTTAATCAAGATTCAATCAACGTAACAAGCCTATTTTTTGTTAATTGGCATTGTAATGTTAATGTTTAGGAAATTACTGATGAAAGCTGTTTTTATTAGTTTATAATGAATCAAAAATTGGGATCAATCAATATGACATAAGACCCAGCCCTACTAGGCCTGGCTCTTATGTCATATTCAGCCCTACCTGGCTGAATTTATGTGTCTAGTTCAAATAGTAAACTGGCTTATTACCCTATGTGGTTGAAAACATACATTCACTTATTATTGGAAATTTAAGTTACACTTTCAGATAATTAGATGGTCTTCAAATAACTTAGATGAACTTAGATGCCTTAATAAAGCATGAAGAAGACTTTAATTAAGGGGTTAGGGTTAAGGTAGTCTGAATCATTCTTAATAACTTCTAGCTCATTAAAAATTAAGTCTTTCTTCATGTTATTAAGGTTAATTAGGTGTAGTTATTATAAAGTGTTACAGTAATTCAAAACACCTTGACTCTATCTCGTGACATACGGCTGACCAGGGTCCGTACACGATCCAGCTCAGTGTGCAGGTCCTTGGTGGTGGTCTGTACTGTCTGCTGCTGTTCCTCCAGCTGCCTGCGGAGGGCGTCCTGGGCCTGAGCCAGGGCCAGGAGTTCTGTGCTCAGCTCCTGGTTGTAGGCCAACTCTCTGTGATGGGCCTGGCTCAGACTCTTGTAGTTTTCCTTTAGGTGAGTGTAATCCTGGCTCAGCTGTCTCCCAGACTGAAGCTCCCACTTCATCTTGTCTCTCTCCATCTCTATCTGCATTATTACACTGCCCTGATTCAATAGCTGTGGAATACATACATACGTTAGTTTTTATGCTTATCATAGCATGTCATAGTTTTTCAAGTACTAAGAAATCAACTACCCCTAACCAGTCACTAGAGCAGTGATTTGAGTTGGGTAAATCCACCACTCTCAGTATTGCTGAGGGCAGAGGCTGACCAATATGAGTCTTTGTTTGAGCATAGAGCTTCATTCAAGCGAAAATTTATGAATCACAATATGGTAATTTTACCAAAATAACATCAACAAAGGAATAAGATCACAATATGAGTCCAGTTTCAGCAGTTGTCTGGAAGACCTTTTAAACGCTATAATGGGCTACTTCAAACTGTTAGGTGTATTCATAGTTAACAAACATTTGAGAAAAATATAATAACTAAACTAAACCATATCAGTGTTGCTTAAATATAACCATAAAGCTATGTACACATCAAAGCATCTAGTTCCCACAAGTGTCTATAAATTATGTTATTTTCTTGCCTTGTCTTTCAAATTCAACAATTCTTCTTCAAATTTCTCCATCATTTTGTTATTCTGTAGTTTCTCCTCAACCAGTTCTTTGGACAGCTGTAACATGTCACAGTAATCACCACACAACCATTTCAAAACAGACTATTGTTCAAGTCAAAGTCAGTTATCATATTAGCCTACCCTGAGTTTTTCCTCTTCGCTTTGAACCAGCTTTGAGGAGAGCTCTGAGTTGCAGATGGTCAGGCGGCTGAGTCTGCTCTCCAATGATCCCACTTTGGTGACAAGATGTTCATTTTTGTCACACAGCTCAATCTAAAAGTAAAGTGGCATTTCTCAATGTCAGTGCTCAACTATTCAACACAAGAGAGGAACAAGTGTCTGGTGAAACCTTGAATTAGTAGTAGACAGTAATAGGTACTAGGCATGGGATGAAATTGAAATTTGGTGTCACGATTATCATGGCCAAAATAATTGCGATTAACAATTATATCACAATAATTATTAAAGTTGCTGACAGTTTAAAATGTTTGACATTCACTGATAAAGATGAATTATGATTTACTGCTCAGTACTCACATTGACCTCAGTGACTGTTTGGATCCGGCCTGGAAACTCTTCTGTGATCAGCGGCTGATCCTGAGCGTCCATTCTCATGCCTGTGTCTTCAGACTATAACACAACACAACCACTTTGGGTTGCTAAGGCTTTAGTAACAATGGCACAAACAGGATTTCTGTTATGCTTATTGAGCTTAAATAGACCTACTCTACTGGAGTCTCAAATGAAGATTTTTTTTTCTTGATGCATCTGAATGAATATATAAATGTCCTCCTTTATATATTTTAAATTTTAGTTTATAATATAAATGAATCATTTGTTGTGGAAACACAGAAAACATGATAATGCCTTGTACATTTCCTCTGGAAATATGATTATCTTGTTTATTTTGTGAGGACAGTGAATATATATGATACATGATGTAAACAACAAACTGCAGCATTTGGCTAATTTCTGTCTGTTGTCCCGCATTCACTCTCACAAACTCAGTCATACACAGGTGTACATGGATATTGGAGGCAGGGAGGGGTGAAGTGTCTTGCTCAATAACACAACAGCAGTATTCATTGGTCTTATCACTGAACCATTGCTACCCCACTGTGGCAGCTGGTATTTCCAGCTTTCTGAGAACTCTCTACAAACCCATTACAACAAAGTTTTGACTAATAAACATAATATTTATACACAAGCACTATGGGTTGCTAAGTCAATGCCACACAAAATTAAAGCGTACAGCAGAAAGGTTACAAACATTTATTCATATTACAGTATTTAAAAAATTGTCTTTCTTTGCACACCAAAAAAAGTAATGTGAGGAAAGATACAACTTCTTTTTACAAAATATGAAAAATGGCACCAATTTACATTATGATGACAGCCACAATGTAAAAGCCTTAATAGTATTTACAGTGATTAATCCCTATCGAAAAGATAAGGCAACAATTGGTCCTGATCAGTGTGTACCGGTCTGCTCCCTGGTAACTGCTCCAGAAAAAAGACCTCAACTGACCTCACCTACAGCAGTCACATTGCTTATTCACTCAATGGGGGAAGTTTAATATATAAAAATACGTTAAAAAACTAAAAGTCAAAGGTCATGAGTGAGATTCGTTTAACTCTTCCACCACCTCGTCGTCATCCTTTATGATCACTTTCTGTTCAGAGTGGTCCAGGATCACACCCATCTCTCTCTGCAGGGCCTCCAGACTGGTTGGGCTGATGTAGTACCGCAGGTTTTGGGATGGCAGCAGTTTTTGTAGTTCTTCTAACCTGCGGTAGGCCTGCAACAACAAATGTAAAGATTGAGACATGATTCAAAATAAACAATTTCATATTTCAAGACCTTACCAATTGGTATTGGCCCTGCTGACAGTAGTGATCCACTAGGAAGCCAAAAGCATCCCCCACTCTGACAGCTGGGTCTAAGTCCGGCTCTTCTAAGAGGGCTTCACACACACGCACGGCCTCTGCAGCGTTGTCCACATACAACCTGCAGCAAGGGTAACCATGCCAACTTTAATACACATTTATTATTTAATAATAAACAGAGTTTATTACTGTGTTTACCTGCGCACATGGACAAACTTCTTAATTAAATTGATCTTGTGTTGCATGTCTGACAATTTGACTTCCTGTTTTCCAGAAGTGTCCTTTGCTTTTGAAAGGCACTTATAAGCCTCAGTCAGAGCATCAAGTGCTTTTTCATAATTTTGGTAATCGTCTATTTCCACCTAAGCAAAAGACAAAGTATTTCAGGGCTGTAATCAAATAAATCCACTAGATTATAATGGGCATTGTATGATAATGGGGATACCTGTGCACAGGCTTCATAGAAGCCCGCTAACAACTCGGGTGCTCTGCCTTTAGTGTAGAAACCAATGATAGTTTTGAGAATCTCTGGGTCTGTGCGCCAGTCCAGAGACTGAAGATAGTTTGCAGCCAAAATAAAAAGGTCTTTTTGACGACAAACATTGGCAAAGAATACTATTTTCTCTGTGTCACCAGATTTGAGAAGAGCCCTCATAGCCTGTATTTGATTCAAACACAAAAGGGCATTATTGTTATTTCAAACAAACATGGTGTGTGACTGTAATAATATATGGAGGTGTGTTACCTTGAGCTTGTTCCCAGCTTGGGTGTACTTTTTGGTAGCGAGGTGGTAGTTGCCCTGTCGCATGCAGCAGTCTGCTATCCTCTCCAGCAGCTCCTTCCTGGCCTCCTCAGACATGTCCTTTGACTCAGTCACAGTCATCTTCTCTGCCAGCTCCTCTGAGACGTCCAGGTTCTGGCTCACACACAGCTCCAGTGCTTCCTGATACTGTGATGACGTCATACATTTATGTGGTCATAGGAGACACTGTATGTATTGTATACTACCATCAGGCTGAACTGTACCTTCTTAGCTGCCACCAATAACTCCACAGCCTTTTGATATTGCGCATGTGTAATAAAGAAGTCAGAGCAGCGTGCCAGTAGGGCAGGGTCCGAGCCCTCGTTCAGACCCTCTGCGATGAGCTGCAGAGCAGAGAACTGCTCTGTGGCAAAGGCCAGCTCCAGAGCTTTGGACACATAACCAGCCTGAAGAACAAATGCACAGCACAATGAAATATAATTCAACAACCCCCCCTTGTGGACTGGCAAAAACATGCTCTTTGACAGACCTTGTGGTAAAGAGCTACTGCTCGGTCCATATGGGCGCCTCTCTCCTCATAGTAACAGGCAGCCTCCATCATATCCTCTGGGTTACTGAGGAGCGCTAAGTTCATCAACTGGTCATCCAAACTGTTCTCCTACTCAGAGAAGTTCATGAATTAATATTTCAAATTAAATCCAGTTTACCACAATTTAAAGGTAGACTTGCATCATGCATGAACTGTACCTTACAAAGCCGTATGGCATTGTTGTATGCCTGAGCTCGTGTGTAGAAGTGCACAGCCTGTTTGATATCGTCATGTCCCTCATAGTGCCGGGCCAGGTGGTAGGACGCTGCCCTGTCCCCCGTGTCATTGGCAATCTCTGACGCCTGATAAGTTACAATATTGTTTTTGTCGTTTGTAAATTTAAAACATAATATTTTGGACAATGTTAATACCTTCTGAATGTTTCCCATGTAGCAGAAAACCCGAACAAGAGAGAGGTAATCCTGAGCCAATTCATAGTATCGCAGAGCTGCATCCATGTCCGACTGGCTCTCAAGATACTGTGCCCACCATTTATACAGGTTCCTGAAATCAAACTGCTTTAGCACTTCAATTGCATAGGTCCAATACTGTAGTGGGGAAAGTAGAGTAGAGGAAGAAATCTAGAATATAAAAAATGCTGGGCCGTGTTTCTCAAACTGCGGTTTGTGGGGCCCTCTATAGTTTGAGCATTTGTTTTATTTAGAGACAAATCTATTAATGTTTTTGTCCTCCTTTAGGTTTCAATTATTATCTTATCTGTGATTTAGTCTCATTTAAGACCAGGTTTAACCCTAAGTTAGTCATGATAAAGTACAGGTTTTTATCTGGTGGCACTATAAAATATAAAATAATCTAAAAGTTTGATTACATGAGAACCCAACTCAGTAGTTCTCACTCAGATGTATCTAATTAGAATGATTACAGATTACATTACAAGTCATGCCCCAATAGAACTAAACTGTGATACTTACCACTACCACTAGGGAATGAGTGCACCATTAAGAACAAGATCATTGTGGGGCTCATTGGACATCATGAAGATTGTAATTCAACATCTCTGTAGTAGATATTCGACTTTTTAAAATAAAGACTCTGGTTGGCTTACTTGTCCCTCATTTTGTTCACATAGATTTCTAGAGAAGATGTGTCATCTTGAAGCATTCTTGGCACTTCAACTCTGTGGCTTTCAGATTTCTCAAAGCTGTGAACAATGACATGTTCTTATATATTAACCATTAAACATTAAAATTAGATAATTTAGCTTAGCACAATACTATTTAGTGACTTACAATGTGATGGCCTGGGCTTTACTCCCTGCACTTTCCAGGTATTTTGCATAGTTGTAGTAGGTGGTACGCAGGTGGATGCGATCATGTGTTTCTGCTAGTTCCAAAGTTTTGAGCCAGTCTCCTGAGGCCTGGTAGAAGTTGTTGAGCAGGTCATATCGCTGACAGGACTTGTACAACTTCTCAGCGTCTTCCTGTACGGGGACAGGAAAAGATGAGGGGAAAAGATAATTGTTATTGGTTCGGGAAGTCCCCTGGTATGGTGGAATGCAAGAGGACATGCCATTTTTAGATCTACCATAAAGGAACATAATACATCTATGATGTACAATGTAAGTGTTTTGATGTCTTACCAACATGCCAAGCTGAATGGCTAACATTGCAACTTGTGCTTCAGGCTCTGGCTCGACCTCAGCCTCCTTCAATGCTTTTGCTGCTCTGGGATTTCCCATATTCCCGAGGCAAACCCGTGCCACATCCAAGCGCCGGGTTTTTACACACATCCGCGCCATGTTTTCCCATACTGCTGCACTGAAGAAAAAAGACAAAGGACCAAAAATCTTTCACTTTCTTCACTAAGGGGAACAATATAACTGGAATGGAATGCACCCTAAATGCACTGTACATGTTACATAGGCTACTTGTTTTTTGTATTAAAGACATTTTTTTTTCAGGTAGTTAGTATTATAGTATAACATTAGATCGTCTTTTTACATTTTGTCATTGTAAATTCCAATACTGATCTAAAAACGGCTTGATAATAGAAACAGGATCAGTGTCTTCCTGTTCAAAAATGCAAATAGGCCCCACCGCTTCATAATGGCATTTCACTGAAAAGTGGCTACGTGACCTATTTGAACATGGCATGTATGACCTGGAGTCTGGATTTTTCAAGTAATCACATAGTGATGTGGGCGGAGATAGAGGGTAGGTGAAAACAGAAATTTTGTGAGCACTCAAGCCTCAAATGAAGGACAATACTGGATTATTCAAACGTATACGAATTACTCAAAATACTTTTGAGTAACAATACGATAAGGAAACACTGTTCTAACAAAGTTAAAAGTTGATTTAGCATAATATGTCTCTTTTAACATGGCAGATGTATTTTGAAATCTTATGTTCTCTTTGCTGACGTAAACCACTCCTTTGGTTTCATTTGGATACAAGATTCCTGAACCATCTGTTCCATATTTGTGCCCCCTCCTACCTCCTCACTTTAGCTGATACAGATGTGGGTGTTTATTAAAGTTAGGCAACAGGAAATAGCCCAAATCTTTAGGGGCCAAAAGAAAGGGGGAGATATAGACACAACAAAATGAAAGCAAGCCACCAACCGATTCCCTACATGGACACAGAAAACATAAAAGTTGCATAGTTTGTGCTGGAAATACAGGGCCAGCTGAACAAAGCGGCAAGATCTAGCAGTCCACAAAAGGAAAGACAAGAGAAGAACAGGTCTACATTTGGCCTCTCTTCCCATCCTCTTTCCTCTCAGGAAACACATCCTGTAGCAGAGCGACTGAGGCTGCCAATATGTTTGTTGCACATGAGAAAGAGGACTCCAGCAAACGCCCCCTGGGCTCCAGACAAAAGAATACACAAGTGTGACGTCTAAGAGGGGGTCTTTGGACATTCTCCCACAGACACACAAACACACTCACACATTTTTAAAGTCTCCAGGAGAAGTCGGCTACACGCGCTGAGCTGAGACTGGGAACTGATGTGTGAGCCAGTGATGGAATGTGCCTTTGCATACCTCTACTACAGAACTCCTACAACTGACACAAACTGAAGGAGGAGGAGGACGGCAGAAGCTTTGGTCCAGGCAGTAGGGGATCCTTCGACTCTGAGACAGGCTTAGAAGTATTCACTTCTGGCACAAGATTTTATTTGTTTTTACATCTGTTCTCTGGAGCAGCTCAAAAGATATCAGAAAAACCATTGCCTGAAAAGGAAAAAAATGCAGACTGCATCAGCGCTGCACTAAAACAGATTGACTGAGGATCAGAGAGCACCATCAAGAACCAAGACTGAAGACTCTGAAGCTGCAGCCAACCCGAGCCAATGGACCAAGCTGCCTGCTGGACAAACCCCTGTGTGCCTGCAGCACTTTCTGAAGAAGAGGGCTAAGGACCTGCATGTCTCACCTCCCCATGACAATGGATGGAGATGTTCTTTAGGTAAACTTAAAGACTCAAATCCGTTCCATCTGTGTGCAAGCAGTCCCACAAAGCTGCTGGAGCCAACAGAGAGTGCAGTGGCAGTGGGACAGGAGAGGGACCAGGAGGCCTCAGAAGAGCGCCCAGAGGAGCTGCTGTCTGAGGCAGGACTAGAGGCAGAAGTGGCGGGCGTGCGGCGGCCCATGGCTGTGCAGAGGCTGGTGGCAGCCGCGGTGGCAGTGGCCCTGCTCTCTTTAGTGCTGAACAATGTGGCAGCCTTCACCCCCAGCTGGGTGCTGCAGGCTCTGGAAGACGGCCGCAAGAGGAGCGTGGGTCTGTGGAGGATGTGTCCTGTTGGAGTGGAGAGGAGCAGAGAGGAGCTCCAGGTTGGACGTAAAGAGCACGGAGCCCAGAGACAGTGTGAGGGGCTGGGATGGAGTGCTGATTTTGCAGGCTACCAAGAATCACGCAGTACTGTCAAATGTAAGTGTCAGTAAATACTATTCAGTGCACATGCACTTTAGCATTAGAAACAGGAAAACAATGCCATTATTAGATTGTGATCATTTAATGATAAAGTGATTGTTGCCTGTGTTGCATGCATACATTGTGATTCATGTTTTATTAGGGCCTCAATGAATAAATCCATTCATAAATCTGTGATGTGGGCT
>JACM01016878.1:0-25390 GCA_000787095.1 Periophthalmodon schlosseri | reverse complement strand
AGACATCACCTGTCACCTATATACAACGCCATCCTCAGACCCAGCAAACAAATGGAACAAAGGTGACAAAGAACAATAGAACCAGCCAGGGCCATTAAGGTTGAATGGAGGCTCGTTCAGGCTGAAGCTGTAAACAATAGCTGTTTACAGTTTCCGTGTAGTGAGCGCCACCCTTCAAATAGATATAAGGCAATACACCAGTGATCTGACCAGAACTGAAGAAGATGCTTGGATGAGCAGCGAAACGTCTTCACTCCTACAACTTTTTGTCCAGTTGACAGATTTAACTTTGGCTTTACTATGGATCAGACCTGGACGACTGAGGGATTACACAGACATTAAAACAAAAATGTATATCACTTGTAAACTTAAAAATCAAGATGTGTACATATTTTGAATATTTTAACACAACGTATTAAAATAGCAGTAACACAAGGATTGTGTTAAAATTTAACACATCCATTTTAAGAGTGTACGTTCGTAACCATTCGAAACAATAGTGAGACAGTAGTATCTCCAGCCCCTTCGACAGGGCTGTAAAATCCTGTGTATCCAGCATAAGTTATTGCAGAATCTTTATGCAAATGCGTCTCTCTTGTGTGGGAGAGGAAACATATTGCCGTCTATAGAAAATGTGTATCTTTGCTTTGTGAGAGAAGCCATCGAGGCACTTTCTGTTTCTCCACTCCTCTCTCTTTCTCTCTCCCCTCCCTTTCTTTTTCTCTTTCTGTCTCTCTCTCCCACTTTATCTATCTCCTTCTGTCTCTCTCTCTCTGTTGGCATGTGTGCGCTTGGTGTATTTCTTGGAAAGCTTGGCTGGATTTTATGAAGCAGAATGTTGTCTTAAAGGGTTTCTGTTTTCATTCATCCTACCAGCTGACATAATACTTCTTTTTCATTCCTAAAATAGTGGCATATACACTTCTCTTTCAATGACTGATTAATGTAACGTTACAATTCAGGTCTGTGGAGAGGTAAGCCTGCTCACAATATGTTATGGATGTATGTTATTCCAAATACCTGCATGCGTGTGTCATAGGTTTCAGAATGATGAAAAAGAGGATTATTGTTAATAGCCGTAGCAATTAACAATAACAAAATATGGCTTGAAAAATAGTCGCCCTCGGAGGTTGAAACACAGATCTCGGAATGACGTAATCTCCAAGTTCAATTTGGTATGCTCCATACACACTGTAAACCCGAACAATTTAGTAGTTTAAAAAAAAGAGGTAAATGGTTTCCTAACTTTATAAGTTTATAGTCAATTTTTTTATAACTATATTTAAAAAAAAAAGTATAATTTGTAAATATCACACAAAATCTTTAATTGCAGTATTTAGCAATTAAATAATTTCCCATTCCTTAAAATATTTCAGAATATTTAAAAGTTTTTTTTTGTTTTTTTTTTGGTATTGATAAACAGACTTTATGTGATACTTGCACATATTTTTACCTTTTTTGTAAAAAATAAATAAATAAATACATTTAAAAATAGTTCTTACAATATGCATTTACTATGTTTAATAAAAAGTGAAAAAAAAACCTTTCTTTATTCTTTGGGAACAAAATACAAATTCAAAAACAGATGTAATCAATTTTTAACACCAGAATAAACAGTGTAAAAGTGGCACCAGCAGTACACACAGTTTTAACAGTTTTTGTAATAGTTTCTGTAAGTTTTTGTAAGAGTTCAAGGGTTAAATGTGTGTATTCTAAAGCTAAATGCGACCTTAACCTTATTAAAAACACACACACAAAAAAAAATAGGAACTGAATTTGCATGTTTATGAACTAATAAACTGGCATCATTTTAGCATTGTCCATCAAAATTAAAGTTGACAGGTGATTCCTTTCTAGGCCAAAGTGTAATAACAGCATTAAAGTTACTCTGCCAAGTCATTTTTTAAAGTCTGCAGTCTGGGGAAACCTTGCCGTCGTCAAGTCCCAGAAGTATTTTCTGCACAAATTCGAAGGTATGGTTCAGATGTTTAGGGTAGCTAAGGTGTAATGTGTACATTAATCCAAACATTACCAGAAAAGCTTCTGGGAAGTTTCCCAATATGATGACTTCTTGTCCCTCCAATATGATAGAGACTTTGTTCCCATAATTGACTGGACGATTGCTTTCTCCACTGACTCTTGACAGAAGAGCTACAAGTGCACTAGATAGATCAGGCTCCTCCTGTAACAATTGCACATCAGTATTAATGAAAAAGCCATCTTGATAGTTTTTTTTTTAATATGCATTGCCTGGGATCCAGAATACACACATCTTTAATACTTTACAAAGATGTGAGGCTGGTGAATCTCCCCGTTTTCAAATGGGCGTGATTGACAGGTGAATTAGCCAAGCATGAAAAAATAAATAAATAATTTTATTTGTAAATCGTAGGTGACCAATGAACTGGACCAGCTCTATACCCTCCATCGGGTGTTTGCGGGCTCATGGGAATTTGCCCCATGTGCTTTGTGTGGGGACCAGACTGATCTGTATAAAAAAATACAGAGAGATATCATTCTGGATTTGCCAGGCAAGAATTTCCATGGTTCTATAATTACATCATGAAAGGTGAACACAAACACACCAGGGAATAACTTCATAAGGCATTATCCAAGTTCAAAAACACCACTAGCAAAGCGCCAACTTCAGCTACTTCGTGTGCTTCTCAGGTAAATATAATTAAGAAAAAGACGATATTTTACTTACTCTCTTAACAAGCATATATCCTCCGAGGAAAGGTGTGCTTTTTGAAGATGTTCTCTGATTAAATTCTCCCTTAACCGTGGCCACTGCCAACCACTGCTCTCTATTAACCCAAGCACCTTGATGTACTGTTTTCAATGTACATGCATAAAGAAAAGAAAATACCAAATACAACAGGCGTTTTGATCAAGATAAATGTTGAATCTGAGTGTCATCCAGATCATATGAAACATCTTATGCTAATGTTAAGCTACAGTTGCGTATAAAACATAGTAACACTTCATTAAAACATTTAGATTAAAGCCAATTAAAATAACTAATTTAATGTGCATTTTTTTTGTAATTAATTCAGGCATTTTGGTTTACACTGCAGTTGTCAAGACGGAAAAACAATGACCAGTACAGTAAAGACCTAATCGAGTAATAAAAACAAGGAAAGTGCGGATCCAATTACATTATTAACCCAGACTTTAGCGCTATATACTCGTTAGCAGCCTTAGATTACATTTATAACTGCAGAGGCTCAACAACTGCGCAGGAGCCGGTTCACAGAAGCAGGTGGACAGGAGGGTGTGAAAAAAGCAAAAATAACACAAGTATGATCAATATTTTAACTGTTTGGTTTTTAGTTTTTGACCAAACGCGGGGCACAGCCGTGTTGGAGTTTCTCGCACAGTCCATTTGTCACGTACAAGTCAGAACTCAGAAAATCCGACCTTCGAGGATGACTGGAACGCGCCATTACTGCGAGATGGCTTGCAGAAAGAATGGATTTTTAACACAGTCTGACAATAAAGAAATTACTTAGTTGGAACTGCAAGAAGGTGAGTTAATTTGTGGTGTTAAACAAGTCCCTCTCAAATAACAGTCACAAGCAATCGAGCATTTCAGTTAGTCGCCCGAAAGCTCTGGTAAACGTGTATGCATTGCGTCATCATGTTAACTGCTGAACATTCAGAACCATTGCAGTGTGATGTCACTTCAAAGTATCAGTACTGCAGTTTTATACTTGACCAAGCTTTATACTGTTTGCATAGTACAAGAATGTAATGCAATTGGGGGCTATGGGGACATGTTGAAATTGGGTTGTCCTTTCTTCAACAAACAAATCAGAAAAACGTACCGTGAAACTAGCACTTCGAGCCGACGCGCTGTACTTTCGCTCCTCTGTGCTTTATCAATTTATTTTTCTTCTGTTATGTCCCAAATAGCGTAACACTGGGGACAATGGAAAATAAGAGAAGCCTGTATATTTGCGCTAGCCTGAAATGCACTTTACTTTTACCATTATGAATGAAACAAGCTCTTTGAAAAGCTGGGCCCTAGCACGTTCCCATAGAAGCTGCTGTAATGGCATGAAATATGGGCACTTTGTCAAAACAGCATTTGGGTCCTGGTCTAGCTGCACCAGAGCGTTGCAGGGGGAAGTAAATAAAATAAAGGCGCAAAGGTGAAACGGCTAAAATGTAATGTCCAAAGTGCGAATTTCATCTGCATTTTTATACTTAACTAAATATTAGCAGAACCTATGAGGCCACAGAGACCTGTAAGGCGAATAGAGGAGCATAAAACAGGTATGTAGGGTGCAGCCTTGGACTAGTAATTGCAATTTTAAAAGCCACAAGGAAGCACAGGGAAATGTATTTCCTAATAGCAATTGGTAAATCTATGAACATTAAAACTATGTTTAAAGAGGAGGTATTGTGCAATATTGGTTTTTTTTTTTGGTTTTTTTTTTTCTACCATGTTATAATGTTGTTCCCTCATCAAAAACATGCCTGAAGAGGTTTTAGATGTCATCCATGGATATTTGAGTATTTTAGCGATCTCTCCAGGGCCCTATTTGAACCTTCCTAACGGTTTAGCTGTAAGATTCTGTGCAATGCTCAGGCCACAAACCTGCGTCATTTATGCTGCCACACGACAATTCTCCATAAATATACAAACGCATGATACAAAACCATACACAACAAGTTGATGCGGAGACTCGGAGCGTCAAAATCGAAACTGAAACTTATAAAACATGTTAATATGTTGTTTTCAGAAAATATAGCGTTTTCAAAACAATAAAAGTTAACAGTGAGCACAACATGTAATGTGTTAACAGTTAATACCCATAGAAGTAAAATACCCCCTCTTTAATGTTGCTGGTAATTTACTCCAAGAAATTATATTTACCTACCTATTCCTAAGTCTTAATATTTAACTTTGCATTAAAGGTATAGTAGTATGTGACTTTCTAGAGGTGGTATGTCACCTCCATGAATTCACAGAAATAAAAAGTTAAAACCATACTTTGGACCATTCTCCATGGGGATAGATTTTATGCCTGACTGTGAAAGATGAAAGCCAAAAAACAACATTTCCAACAACAAGCCAGGCCAAGTAAAATGTTTGTTACACAGTGTGGCTTTAAGTTTGATCGTTTTTTATTGACCTTGGGCTTAAGCCACTGGATGCCGAGTCCAATCATATGGTGGTTTGGATGGAAGACAAAGGTGTGTTTAAGACACTTTGCCCAATCAGCTTGAAATATTTGCTGTTCCGCCTTCCCGATCACTTTTAACTGTAGCCAACCCAGATTGATCATGTGTAGAACTTGAATCAAGAGGCCTAATTTTGTTTTTAGTCCCAATTTTTAATGTGGTGTGTTTGCAAGTGTGAATGCACCCCAAGTAGACTCTTACCTGACAGATGATGATGAAGTTGATTGATGCATTGGGTTTATATAGTGTCTTTCAAGACACCCAAAACACTCATTAGCCTCTTTTCCGTTGGCATGGTTCACTTGGGTCAGTTTGGTGTGGCTCTCTCCAACCGAGTTGGGTTTCCATGCTCTGGGCACAGCTCCGGATCCAGGGGCAGGGCTCTGCTGAGTGAGACACTGACTGACATGTTTTGTTAATAAATAAAATCAAAATCGTACATGAATTATACTTTTAATCATGAGGTTGATCTCAGTAATTCAAAAAAGATTTATAGTAATTCCAAGTTTGTGGCGCTGTGAGACATGACTGAAGCATAAACACTAAACTACTTCCAGTTTATTGTCAACTTTTTTGCATTTATTTCACTTCTCTGTGCCTCTGTGCCGCATTTTAACGTCTCTATGTAATGCATTGGGTTTGGCTAATATTAGATGCATTATGCACTGGAGATGTTATGTATATATATTTTATACTGACACAAGTGCTGTGCATCAATAAACAGGAAACAGCTGTTGCTAGCATGCTAGCTTTGTTTTGCATGGGGCATGTTGTCTCAACATATAAGTAGCCTTCACTGGAAATACAGTCAAAAGATCAAATGGTAAATGGTCACTTTTTTATATAGAGCGTATCCACCTTCAAGGCACTCAAGGTTCTTTATGTCAAGGAACCACTCATTCAGACACTATGCAGTGGATCTGACCGCTCGACCGATGATGTTTATGTCAAGAGCGGGATTCAAACTGCCAGCCTTTGGATCAGTGAACAAAGACTCTACCAAACGAGGTGTCGCCCCTCAAGTCAAGTATTTTATATTTATATCTGCTTTTTATATCTTGTTTTTGCCCCGAGTCTGTATTCTCCCTTGTCCAATCATCTCGCTCTACTTAGCTCCTCCTGAAGTGTACCACACCAATGTAATCCAGACCCCTTTGGGAGCTTGGGAGAACCTCTGAGGGTCCACTTCAAACCCCTTAAATTGGGGTCTAAAGTGAACCGCTGTCTAAAGTGAACCGTACGGTTCACTTTAGACAACGGAGACACTCTCAGACTGTACCAATCCACTTTAAAGCGAACCAATGAGAACAAGGCTATAGCATCATTTGTTCAGGTTACACTTGGAGGTGGTAAGGTTGAGGTACACTTTGTTGTCCCAGTAGGGAACTTTGTCCTCTGAATTTGATCCATCCTTCCATGCCAATGGGAAATCTCCTCAGGAGCAGTGACCCAGGGACCCGGGACCCAGCTTCGTCATTTTGTTCCTAAGCTTGGTCAGGACTACCTTAGCTGGAGGATATTTTGTATGTGGGTTGATAAGGGAAACCCACCCAGCCACAGGGAGAAACCCAGTGACCCAGGGATCAAAACTAAGACCTTCTTGGAACTTGGAATTGGGAAATGATCCTTCAACCTTTGGGTTGGTGGACAAGTAATCTAACCACTGAGCCACTCTTGCTGCATTAGGTTACAGATTGGAATTGATTCAAGTATGGGTCAAATGCAGAAAACAAATTCCCCTAAATTTGACCATATCCTTCCTTGCAGCTTTGCCAAAAAATTCTTGTCCAATCTTCATTGCCTTTTACATCTCCTCTCTTAGACAAACTTACCCTCCGAGTGACTCATGGTGTACAGATGTGCTTGTCAGCGGCCTGCTCTTGCTCACACTTTTCAAGCCCATTCCACCAAATGTGTATTCCATTATTAAACAGCCTACCTTATGAATTCAAACTCCACCACTGAGCCTCTCAGTCACCCTCCATATAGCAATCCATTGCTGAGTGATTGTTCAGTAAATTACTACTACTACTACTACTACTACAGCATCATATATTATTACTACAACTACTACTGCTGATCTATTAATGCAGCAGTATCTACTATTACTACTACTGCTAATCTACCACAGCAGCTACTACTATTAGCTATTACTACCACTAATCTACTGTAGCACTCACATAAATTATTTTTTTCAGTATAAACGCTATTGCCCTTTAGACCACTCTGCTTGTGTTAAATAAAACAAAATAAGGATAGAGGCGGCTCTGCTTTAACTATAAATTATATTATGCCACTTATAACAACAAAAATTACACAACCACAAAGTTCATTATACCTCCCCTTTTAACGTTAGTTCATAGTCCATGTGCAAGCCCCACAATAGTCTTTAATCCATAGGCCTGTGTTTTATCCATTGACCTCCATAAGGCAGCAAGAATCATGCAATGGGTCTGAAAAACATCCTTTGAATCCCGCTAGTAGCGATAAACAAAATTATACGCACAGAGGTGCAGCGGAGGAAAGTGTATCACTGGTCTTTAAGAGCTGGGTTGGCTCGGTACCTGCTCCAAACCCAAGTATTAGTCTGCGGGAAAGGCCTGATGACCACTCTTAGTCCGAAAAGCAAGCGCGGGACAATATGGATAACAGAAAATATCCATAGAATATTTTGCCTGTGCTTTACTACTACTACAACAGCAACTGCTATTGCTACTACTACTAACTACTGCTAATCTACCACTAGAGCCGTATCTATTATTAGTTACTACTGTTAATTTACCTCTTCAGCGGCATATACTATTAACTACTTGTTACTGCTACTGCTAAGCTAATACTAAAGCAACATCTACTATTACTACTAGAACTACTACTAGCTACTACTAGTGCTAATTTACTACTACAGCACTACTATGGCAGCATCTACTACTAGTCCTACTCCTCCTACTACTACTGCTGTCTATTACTGTTCTTTTACTGTTCAACCAAAGTTGATTTTTAACTTGCAGTATAATGTGTGTGTAATATGTGTTCCATTATTAAACAGGCGACATTATGAATTCAAACTCCACCACTCATAAGCCTCTCAGTCACCCTCCACATAGAAATCCATCGCTGAGTGATTGTTGAGTAAATTAACCAAACCCCCCCATTGCAGAAGTGTCAGGTAATGATTTCCCTAATTACTCTTTAATTTAATTAGTGCTATATTGACACCCTTCAGTGCGCTGCGGCTCCGGGCTTGTCTCCAGGAATTAGACTCGTCCCTAAAGAGGAAGGGAAAAGCTCATCGCCAATGGCTTCAAGCTCCGTTGGCGGATCCGTGTTTAAATCAAAAGCGTGCCATAAGAAACACTTGGATAAACGCGTGGAGGAAGAATGTCAAGTTGAAATATGACTAGTGCCTGCTAATTACTACAGGGATAAAATATGAATAAAGCGCAAAGCTATGATTGTAAATCCAAGTGGAATACATTGTGCTACACCTATTGCTTTTATTTGTCTTCCTAATATTATTACAGCAGCTACTACTACTACTACCACTAGTACAACTAATACTACTACTACTACAGCGGCAGCATTCATTGCTACTAGTACTGCTACTACTACTACTACTACTACTACTACTACACCAGATTCTACTATTATCAGTACAGCAGTGTCTACTATTAGTTCTACTACTAGCTAATACTACTACTACTGCTACTAGCTATTACTACTACTACTGCTACTACAGAAGCATCTATTGCTACTACTACTACTACTACTACTACTACTACTACACCAGCTTTAACCGCCTACTACAACTACTACTACTACACCAGATTCTACCATCTATTACTATTAGTACAGCAGCACCTACTATTACTATTGCAGCATCTTCTATTATTACAACTGCGAGCTACTACTTGAGATGCATCTATGACTACTACTACTACTACTACTACTACTACTACTTCTACTACTTCACCAGCTTCTACCACCGACTACTACTATTACAGTGGCTACTAAATACTACTGTTACTAGAACAAGAGTTTCTCACTACTGCTAATACTACCACTCTTACAGCCGCATCTATTACTACTACTACTACTACTACTACTACTACTACTACTACTACTACTACTACAGAAGCATCTTCTATTACTAGAATTACTATTACTACTAACACTGCCACTACCACTTTGAAATTGAAGCGTAGAATAGCCTACATTCTCATAACCCATAAGAGATGTGCTGATCTGTTTCATAAAAGTTTTGAAATTGGCATGTTTAAATATTCAAATAGTGTTCCCTAGCTCTGTTTGCCCACATGGTCTGGGACATTGTGAAAGGAGGACTCTAGTGAATGCCCGTCTCACAAAAGAAGGATATCTTAAGGGTTCCTTACACAATGCCAAGAAAATCAGAATTTGGACTCACCAATTTCCTATTCAGTCCTGTGGAGACAACCAACAGTAACAACAACATGCATTGTCCACTCACTGACATAGTAACAGGATTTGAAACTTAGCAACTGAATATTTATTTTCCAATTCTTTGAGTTACATGGATTCTGCTTTATGCTTTAATGATTTGTATGACAGAAATAAAAAGTAAAAGCAAAAGTGGTTATACACTGTCTTTTTGCAGTGTAGTTGAGCAAAATTTGTTTTACGCCAGTTCATATTGTAAAGACAGAAACAAGACTGTGTGATATTTGCTTGTAGTTATATAGCATTTTATCCTTCAACAATCAATAAGTGCACTATTAGCATACTTGTCATTAGTAGCGTGGCAGTATAAACTGAAGGCGGGCTCAGCCACTTAAAGGGCAGTCTTACTATTGGTTAGCGGTGACATCAGTCAATCCGTAAAAGCTCTTCTTCTCCTTCCCCTTGCCCTCTGACCTCACGTTCTTACTTCCAGTCTCACGCTGTTGACACCGCTCGTTCACTGCTCCGGGTGCTCGTTGCCATGGGCCCGTACTTACCGCGTCGATCTAATTGTGTGCCCGTATCACCGCACGTGTCCGCGGCGTTCATTGTTCCAAATGAAATGTCTCATGAAACGAACTTATTTCAACATAATTGTCAAACTGACCTAATTTATCAAAATGTAGGAATAAATTCTACCCTTTGGCTATATTTTGAATCATGCCACTGTTCATCAACAACGAGCCTGTGTGCCTTATTGGTCCTGGGCCAACTCTCAGGCGGCATTATTGGTTTGTCTGTTTCATTATTTAATAATGGATTTAGCTATTAGCCATTATTGCAAGCTAAGTTAAAAACCCTCGGAATACCACATTAGCATTACAGTAACGGCAAAAGTCCACTGTGGACGCTGCATATTGTGAAAAGTGCTTATAAACACACTGAGTTGCATATTTATTAATGAATTAATCGCATAAGGTAGATGAGGAATAACTTTGGACCACTGCAAACTGCAACTGTTTAAAATGAAATAGTTATGTTTTTCATGTTTCAAAGACGCCTGAAATTTAGCTTTTGATTATCCTGAAATGAACTTGACTCATTTGACAGTTAAAACTGAAATACTCATTAGTTTGCTGCAGAAAGTTGAAAATACCTAGTCCATTCATTATTTGTCTCCAACTGACTCCTTTGAGCTCCACTTTAAAAACTACAGCAGCCTCAGAGGGACAGAACTTAAAAGGCTAAAAGTTCACTGCACAGTGTAGTGTTTATCTGAAGCTGCCAGCAAATTGCTCACCAAATATTCAGGAAACAAAATATAAATACCAAAACATTTGAAGTCTGAAATTTTACTTTTTACTGAGCTATTACGAATTAGCTCAAAACTGTTCAGTATATCTGGCTTCCCATAAAAACTATTAGGTTGCACTCTAGACTCAAAGGGTGATTTTCAGTGTTTGGGTCAAAAGAACGGTCCACTTGATCTCTGAATGAACCGTTTTTGAAATTTTCCAGCACTGCTCTGAAATGGTGAGTTCAGTCTTTTAGAGGAAGACATCCAGTCAAATACAAGAGGAAAAAGCCGAAGTGCAAAGCTCCGACGAATCCTGAGGTCAATCAAAGACCTCTCTAACACTATAAAAAGAAAAAAGATTTTTATCTGACTGTGGAAAGGGCAAAGGTAATATGTTGTATGACTTTAGTATCATTTTAAATCACCAGGCTGTGAAAAAAGAGGCTGAATTGTATTGTCTATTCATTTTAAAAAGGTATTTTGTTGGAACAGAACCACAAGGAAGCAGCTGCCTTCTTTATCATGGGTCAACTTCTGCATGAAAGAAGAAAATAAGTGAGCTAAGATGGGTCATTTCCGAACCACATTTGGTGATGAATGCTGTTCCTGGGAGAGCCTGGGAGAATAAACTGAAAAACCAGTGTTAAAAACTGTTTATGAAGTCCAGAGTTTTATCTGTTACCCAACAAAACTGGACAAATGTGATCGGAGCGTCTTTGAGCGTACAACTTTTTATTAATGGATTAATGAAACAAGCGTTAAGAGCTCAAAAAAGTAGATTTGGCATAATATGTGTTCTTTAAAGTGGCCTCACCTGCTTAAAAGAAACTCACTCGGACTCTGTGGAATATGGTGGTGTTTCCCAACTGGGGGTCCATGGAGCATCAAAACAGCTAGCATGATAGCAGATAAACGGCTCTCAACGCCAGATTTGTGATTCAGGTGAAAGCTCAACTGACCTCAAAGAAGAGAGTAAGGAAGACGCAAAAGCAAAACAAAGACAGTTTACTGAGAAATACCTGTTGTACGGATTCACCTGCATCTCAGCAGACCTCAGTGCTTTTTTTGCGTTAAAGTCTTGGCAAATACCTTGATGAAGCCAGCGCATCTACGGCGACACTTAACTACTAAACACCCAGAAAGTGCAGGGTAAACAGAGCACTTTTACAAACGAAGGCTTGCGGGAATTAAGACAGGTGAGTCCGTGATTAAAAAGGCCGTAAGTGTCTCAAGCAAAGCCCTGGAGGCATCATATGCAGTGTCATTACTCATGGTTAAACCCAAAAAGCCTCACATCATAGTGGAACAGCTCATCCTTCCTGCCGCCTCTACCTTGACTGAAATAATGATTGATAAAAAAATCAGCCAGCATCTTCAAAACAGTTCCCTTGTCAGCCCTGAGTTAAGTGCTGTTTTTGGACGAAGCTGTGAAAGTGATCAACTTTATTCACTCGTGTCCTCTCAACTCCAGACTGTTCTAATAATTGTGCAAGGAGAGCGGCACCGAGCACGAGCAGCTGCTGCTTCAATCGGCTGTCCTGTGGAGAGACTTTACTCTGACCTCATGAACGTTACAATGAGGCGCTTGTTTTTTTCTGAAAGAGCACATGCACGGTCTCGCTGCCGTGTTTGATGATGCTGAGTGGGTGGCACGTCTCGCGCGTGTTCACAAAACTGAACGACCTCAGACTGTAGCTGCAAGGTAAAGAGTCACACGTCCTGCACATGTATGAAAAGTGAAAGGGTTAATAATAACAATACATTTTATTTATACACGCCTTTCAAAACACACACAATGTTCTGTACAGTGTCCTTCACTGTACAGAACAAGTTAAAAACATAAAAAAACCCAAAAAAAACCCACACACATACACACATAGCCACGGGAATGTAATTTTGGAAGGGGTTGCTGAGATATTTTTATTTATATATTTATTTTCCAAGGAATGCAAATAAAATTTTGCATTTATACTTTGTACATATGATCACGGGGGTCCAGAAGCTGTTTGTGTTGGTGACAAAGTAAATCAGACCACAGAAAAATCATTTCACTCTACAGTTTGAGGACAGCGTTAGTGCTCTTACCCTCTATATGCACCATAGACATACGCACACACACGACTCAAGCAGGCATCAGAGAAATAGAAATAATGAAACTCGCCCTCTACATGTAAAAACAATGCCCCCACTCTTTTGGTCAACAGGGCCTCCCTGAACCTAATACATCCATGCCCTGGACGTCCACCAGCACAATCTGCTCTACAACACATGTCTATGTCCAGCACGTAAACACCAGTGCCACACTGTAACTTCATAACTTTTACTCACCGCGATGCTGTCCTGCTCAGATGAAGACAAATCCACCTCTGTGAGACAGGGGACACGTGGTGTTCTCATCATCTGAATATTTCGTCCTGATGTATTACTTTTAACCAAAGATGTCTGTGTAATCCCTCAGTCGTCCAGGTCTGATCCATAGTAAAAGCCAAAAGTTAAATCCGTCAACTGGACAAAAAGTTGTAGGAGTGAAGACGTTGCTGCTCATCAAAGCCGCTTCTTCAGTTCTGGTCAGATTGCTGGTGGACACTGCCTTAATCTATCTGAAGGGAGGAGCTAACTACACTGAAACTCAAAACATCTATTGCTTACAGTTTCTGTATGTAGGCTAGGTCTATTGAACTATAATAAGTGTGCACTATACACTACTTAATGGGTGTTTACTAGGTGTGAAAAACACCCATTAAGAAGTGTATACTAGACTAGTCTCCCCCTGCCTCTGTCTGCACAGGGACGCCTGAGTCTGTCTGTGCATCTTTCAAAAAGCTTTTTCTCCTCCGCCACCACGCCTCCTCCTTGTACAGTCCTCACAGTGTATTTAGCCACAGGTGAAAGAAAAGACCACCACATATAGGGGAAGCGAGTGTGTGAACTTAGAAATAAGTTCAGCGATCAGCTGATGGACTCTCACGAGGCTCATGGTGTTTGGGGTGAATGATGCGCAGTGTATGTGAACAAGGTTGAGTAAACAGAACAAAATCTAGTGGGCACTGGGGTCGGTCCAAAGAGCCATTAACGTGTGAAAACGACCTAAAATGAGTATTTGTTTATTTTGATCTCATCTCTGTTAGGAATAGACCTAGTTTTGCTCAAGGCAGATGCGGCAACCAAAGGGCCTTCTTGCGGCTCTTCCTTTATGCATACACATACGCAATACAATACAAAACTGGACAACGGTGTGATTGGTTATGTGGTGTTTTGGATTGTCTGAACAGGTATGTTTTGAGTCGTGATTTGAAGAGAAGAAGGGAGTTGATATTGCGGAGGTCGGCTGAAGGCTCTGGCATCCATGGTGACGAGACAGGCAGAGGGAACAGAGAGCGGAGAGAGCGAGAGGGAGTGGCAATGTGGGGGAGATCGGAGAGGTATCGTGGAGCAAGGTTATGAATAGCTTTGAATGTGCTTTGTTATATGGGAAGCCAATTCATTTTTTGGAGGATGGGGGCGATGTGGTGAATGTTTACAAAGAAACTTGTGTTATGGTTGAGGAAGTGTGAAGAGAGAGATCTGAGCTTTTTCTCACTGCCTGATGCTCATCTTGCCCAGGCAAGCTATAGTGAAAATAGTGGCAGCGCATGTAAGTCTAAACTCAGCACTGATTTCAGCCAGTACTTCCAGAAAATTGATGCAAGGACAGAGAGACTTAACTGGGTGAGAAATCCATTCATCATGAGTGAGAGCAGCAGAAATCCCCCTGCAGGGCTGAAGAAGCAGCTCACGGATTCGTCCTCTAACTGTGGGATGGAGATGGCACATGCTGACAAGACACTGAGTTTTGGTGTGATGTGGAGAATTTGCTGATCTGGGAAAACAAACTATACTGAATTGTTGCCTTTTGGATGTACTTACTCATCAAAACCAAACACGGGAACAGGCTGGCTGTGGAGAGCAGCCTGATCACAGCTGTAGTCTCACTGTTGGCCTATGAGCAACCTCAATCATCTCATTGACTGTTAGAAGTTTGGACTATTCTGTTATTTGAATATGCCGAGTGTAACAGCAGCTCCTCCAGCAGCCCAGCCTTCCCCTGCTACTCCTGGAGTGTCCGTCTCCTCCCCTACCTCTTCTCAGAGTGAGGACAGGTGTGTGGGAGCCTCATCACACTTGGCCTGGCCGTGCCCTCTAGGTAATCAAGAGGCTTCCAGGCGGCTCTTCGGTGCCGGATTGTAAACCTAGCTACAGTTAGTACTACGTCTAGCTCACGTTGATACGTACCTGAACCTTGAAGATTTTTTTCTTCTACTTCCCTGATTTTTCCCAGTTGCTCCAGATCTCCTTGTTGCCACCTCTGATCCTCCCTGTGATCCAGCTCCTCCCCGCTCCTGACAAACTCTAGTTGCAAGATATTTTTTGTTAATAAACCATTTAGCACCATTGCTTGTAGGCTGCTCTTGGATTCTTTGCTTGAGAGGCAACACCTAGGCTTTGTTCAGGGTTGCTAGTTATAAATATGCATAATTCAACAACTCAGGAAATTTCTCAATCTTATTTTGAATATAAAAAGGCAATTTTATTGTAGAGAGAATATTTTTTTTTTTTGTGTTTCTCCTTTGAAAAAAGTTTGAAATAACACATGTTGAATAAAATGGTTGGACTTGGAAGCCTAAGGGGTCTTCAGGGCAAAAAAGGTTGGGAACCTGGCATATGGAATATGGAATATACTGCACTGTTCTTGTTACTCTATTGACTTCAGGATACAATACGAGTCATATTTTTCTTAGTTTAAGATTTTCTGCTTAAGTCAGCTCTGCGCCTTATATCCTCTGTGCATT
Source organism: Periophthalmodon schlosseri (assembly GCA_000787095.1). Classification (NCBI taxonomy): domain Eukaryota; kingdom Metazoa; phylum Chordata; class Actinopteri; order Gobiiformes; family Gobiidae; genus Periophthalmodon; species Periophthalmodon schlosseri. Next base: position 9,658 of record JACM01016878.1, on the reverse strand, counting down.
GATCTGGGCCTTTTGTCAATAAAATAAAACAGCTTTGAAAAATCCCACATTTCATAGAATCCGCCGTCTTTTCAACAAGTTTAAATGAGTTGAGAACATTACTCTTTTGACAACTTGTGAAACTGTTTTGAGAGAGAAAAAAGTGGTATTCCATGTTTTATAGCCAAGCCTTGATATTAAAGAAGACCTATCGTTCTTGTATTGGATATATAGTTATAATCTATGCCACGGATGGATCATTGTTATAATTTGGACATTTTAAATCACAGTAATGATTTTAAATTACTTCATAAAAGAAAACCAGCGGGAGCTGACGTGGCCATAAATGTCATCAGAACAAAGAACTATGAAGCTGTCAGGACCTCCTATGATAGTAGATTTTTTTTTTTTTTCATTTATACCAAAATGACTACGCAACACTGCCGTGCATCACCAATTCAGAAAATAAAATTGGGGAATGAAGAAAGTACAGAGCAGTGGGCGTATGCCGGTGGTGGTGAAAATGGGGATTGATCAGCAATATGGTGTCTTGAAAATAAGCGATTCAAGACTGCTCAAACATCCACTAAACACTCCAAATACTTTGGGTGAGTACATGGTGAGGGGTAGGGTTACAACTATAACGTGGTTAAAAGCTCTGAAAAGTCAATTTTGCATATTTTTGCATTGGCCACTGTGCTTGGCAATTAACTAGCCACAGTTATGTTAGTTAAAATGCTTTGGTGAATAATTTGACACAGTTACAGTTTTAAAGTGGCTGAACCCAATTGTTTTTTTCATATATTTGAGCAAAATTTGTCTTACCTCAGTACGGATGTATTGTTTAAGCGCTCTTGAGGTACGGATGTATTGTTTAAGCAGCTCTTGAGGTCAAAATAAGTCTGCTGTGTATTGTCTGCATGCAATTATAAAGTGTTTTATTGTCTGAGAATCAGGAGGTGCACTGTTAGCATGCTAGCGCTTTTTAGCTTCACCGTGACGGCAAAACTCCGCACTGGCTTCTGAAAGTTGTGAAAAGTGCATATAAGTTCATTGCGTTGAATGATTAGGATGCTCGGAATGCTGAAGGTAAGCGAGGAATAACTTTGAACCACTGCAAAGTTCTGTTTTTCACGTTTTTAAGATTGTAAAAATTAGGTACAGCGCCTTAAAGCTGCAAGATAAACTAAAAGTAAAAGTTGATTCTGTCTCAACACTTACAGAGTAAAATACATCAAGGTTAAGCAGACTGCATAAAATTCAAGTGCCCAAAGTGGTTTAAACTGTGTACCGGCTTTTCAGACTATGAAAGGAGAAAGTATTTAGCTGTTACCCTTGATTCGAACTAGCTCTCACAAACCTTTTATATAGCTTTTTACAGTTTTATAACAGCTTTTTCAAATAGTGAAGCAAAGCCATAACACCCTCGCACAGCCAAGACCTTAATCCAAAACGTAACATGGCAACGTTCTACATAAAATCGATAAAATGCTTTATGATTTGACTTGGAGCACAGTGATCTGGTTTTGTGCCATGCTGAGGGGTTACCAATTTCTTCTCATTTAAAAAAGTAAAATTTGTCTCTCCCCAGTACAGATATATTGTAAAAGCAGCACTTAAGGTCAAAATGAGACCACTGTGTGCTGTCTGCATCTAATTATAAAGCATTTTTATCATCTGTGATTAATAAAGTAGCCTGTATTATAGTTATGTTAGCCTGCTAGGTGTTGTTAGCATTACTCATTGATTTATAATAAGACATGGATAAGACATTCCCCCTCTGGCCTGATTCAAGTTTGATTAGTGGCCCGTCCGTAGGTCCTGCCGCAGTCTAATTTCACAAAAAATACGTACGTAAAATAGCGAACGTTTTTTTTTTTTTTGCCAGGGACCTACAGCTTCTGAAGGGATTCTTCTCTACTCTTACAAAATGAACTTTACAAACAAATTAAATCCTTGCGATGCCTAAAAGTCTTGTAAGAACTAGCCTAGCACCGCGCTGGGAGGCCACACTGAGGAAATAAATAAATGCAGAAGAAAAATCCTTTTTTGCTACATGCGGCAATTCGCACGGGCCACTGAAACCAACACGACGCCATCTTGGTCCATCTCCCAGGTCTTATTATACTTCCACGGCATTACCCCATTGCCAACACCCCAACTCTGGCCTCTGAAAGTTGTGAAAGCACTTGTAAATTTATCATGGTGAATAATAAAGTTGCTAGGAATGAGTTTGGAAAGTGAGGAATACGCTCAGACCACTGCAAACCGTTGAACTAGTTATGTTTTTCACGTTTTTAAAGGTAAAAATCAGGTGCAGCGCCTTCAGCAATCATCATAACAATGCAACAGAGCACGCAAGGTATGTTTCGAGCGAACATCCAGCATTATAACATGATTACAAGCTCAAAAAGTTTGTTTGGCAAAAATGCGACTTTTAGTAATGCTTGAGTAGTTATTTAGCAAAGATATACAGGCTCATAGCACTCTGCAGAGTCGTATTTCACCGACCTCGGCTGCATTCGACACGTCTAAATAGAAAGAACCAATTATTCAAGACCTTTTTAGTCGGAATACATTAATGCTTACACTTAGCACTTACGTTTTGCTTAGCCCAATAAAACATTTCCACAGTCTCATTTAACCGTGCCGTATATTCAATAACCTGCGGGCAATTCATCAGGGAAGGAGAGGGGAGAGGGTTAGGTGGAAGGGAGAGAGAGAAAGGGGGAGAGGAGGGGAGAGCGGGGAAAGAAAAGGACTAAGAGATGGGAGTGATGGGGGGAGAGAGAGGCGGGTTAAGGGAAGCGAGGAGAGATCGACCGATATGGGTTTCATGGCCGATACCGATTGATTCGAATCCAGAGCAACTGATGGCCGATAATCTCTGGCGATATTTTCGGGCCGATATGTGGGGCAGATTTTGATTATTTTACCCAATTTATGTAATTTAAATTTACTACAAATGCACCCACAGTTTCTTTTTTTACCACAAATCTTTAAGATAGTTGTTTTGTCATGTCTTCTGCAGTTATAAATTTGCACTGAAGTGTTAAAATAAAGTTTTGTGTGTAACAAAATATTGGCCTGTGCTGGAGATTTAGATGATCCGTGGTCTATCTCTTGAAGGGAGGAGGTAGAAAAAAAGAGGAAGAATAATAATGAAGGGGAGGAGGTGAGAGAAAAGAAAGCTGAAAGAGACAAAGAGATGGTGAGAGAGAGGATGGTGGGAGGAGGAAGAAGAGAAGAAAGAGGGTTTAGGGAGAGAGAACAGGGATGAGTTTATGTGACGGAGAATGGGAGAGAGAGGAGCTGGGGTGAGAGATTAGAGTTGAGTGAGAGAAGTGAGAAGAAGAAAGAGACAGGGAGGGTGAGAGAAGTTTTGGGTGAGAGTATAGAGTTGAATGCAAGAAGAGAGAAAGAAAGGGTGAGAGAGGGAGGAGTTGGAGGTGTGAGGGAAAAGAGTAGAAGAGGGACATGGGAGGTGAGAGAGAATGGTGGTGCAGGGAGAGTGTGGAGAGGTGGAATTTGGAGAGGAGGATTGGCTGAGAAAGAGGATAGGGAAGGGGAGACAGGAGAGAGAAATTAGGGGGAGAGAAAGGAGGAAAGGGTGAGAGAGAGAGAGCAGGCACAGAGAGGGGCAGAAAGGAGTTAAAAAGAAGAAGAATAGAGGAGGTTAGAGAGCGAAGAGACAGAAAGAAGGAGAGGGTGAAAGAAGGGAGAGAGAGGGGTGAGGGCGAGACAGAAGACAGGGTAGAAAGGGAGAGCAGCTGGGGTGAGAGAGAAATGAGAGGGCAAGCAAAGGGAAAAGGATGGAAAAAGGAGAGGGAGAGTGAGAAGAAAGGAAAGGGGAAAAAGACAGAGCAGACAGGTAGGCGAATAGAAAAGTTGGGGATAGAAGAGGGATATGGGAGAGAAGGAGAGGGATTTGCGGGGAGAGAGAGAAAAGCAAAATGGACTGGGAGGAGTTAGGGATTAGAGAGAGTAAAAGTGCAGACAGAGGGAGTAGTGAAAAGAAAGATTTGAGACTGGTGGGGGAGAAGGTGAAGGAGAAATAGAGAGAAGGGGGAAAGGTGGGAGTAAAGTCTAGAGAGAGAAAGAGGATGGAGTAGGAGAGAAGAGAGAAAGAAGGGGAAGAATGGAAGAGACAGAGTTGGAAGAAAGAGAAGGCAGTGAGGGTGTGAGAAAGAAAAGGAAGATAGGAAGTTGAATGAGAGAGGAAAGAGAAAAAGAGGAAGGTTGAGAGACTATAGAGAGAGGAGGAGGAGAGAGGATAAAGAGAGGGAAGCGGGAGAGGGAGGGAAAGCGAGAGGAGAGGGGATATCAAGAGAGATTGGAAAAATATAAGTCTTGGGGGTTTGAGAGAAGAAAGAGGGGTGAGAGAGAAAGGTGCAGTCGTGGAAGAGAGGTACAAGAGGAAGAAGGGAAGGCCGGGGAGAAAGAGACTGGACTTGGAGGTAAGAGGGAAAAGAGAGTGGGGGAAGGAGGAAGAAAGAGCAAGAGAAAGAAGAGAGAGAGAAAGAACGAAAGCGTGAGAGGAGGAAAGAGAGAGAGAAGAAAGAACCCTGAGTGCCCAGCTAGCTTTGCCTCAAATGCCTTTTTCCTCACACCAACTTGTCTTGCTCCCCGGGCAGCACTGGCTTCTCCATAATACGGCATCATCTCAGGCGTAATATAACTCCACTTTTTGAAGAAGCGGCACATTTACATACTCTCAGAAAGAAAGAAAGAAAGAAAGAAAGAGTGAGAGTGATTCACTTGCTGACTTCTAGCACAAAAGCATACATCCTGAATAATTTCTATACAGGGAGGCAATATGTTTCCGCTAGCGTAAGGTTCATTTGCATACCGCACAATAAGTTACCAAAGGGTCTGAAGGGAAAGTTGTGTAACTGTTTTGCATTTCTCAAATTCTCACTCCATGTTCCCAAAATGGACATTCGGATTCTGCGCCCTGAAAGAGAAATAGTAACATTTGAAGCGTGTTGTTGGATTTTTGGCGTGTAATAAGTTTGACATGGGAGTGTAAGCTTGTCAAAGGAAGTGGTGGAAGTAGTGGATATAAGGTCGGACCATATAACGAAATTGAATTGAGATTTTGAAATGGCGTTACCAAATCGCAGTGGCATTACCATAGAAAAAGCATTACCCTGAAGTTTAAACTTTAACAAACTACTGGGAAATACACGGGAGTCTTGTGTTAGTTTAAAGATACTGTAGGTGGCACATCACCTGCATAATTCCATGGAAATAGAAAGTTAAAACCATACTTTAGAATATGTCCCACCGGGACGAGGCCCCGGGAAAGACCCAGGACATGATGTCGGGAAGTGTCGGGGGGGAGGGAAGTCTGGGAGCCCCTGCTTAGACTGCAGCCGCCACGGCTCGGCCCCGAATAAGTGGAAGAAAATGGATGAATGGACTGTGGAATATTATACTCATAGGAGCAACATTTTCATGGAAACAATTAGAAGGGAACCCTGCTCTAGGCCAAATAAGAGTCAGGTTTGTGGAGATGCAAGCCCGCTCACAGTAAGGACCCCTGTTATTCAGGGCAATAAATAACCAAAATTAATAAACATGCTTTTATTTTAATTGATTTTTTTTTTTTTTTTAGTTACATACTGTGGCTTTAAGCAGTTCAGATTTCATTCTTCTTCTGATAAACTATAAGGTTCATTTGCATACAGCACAATAACTTACCAAAGGGTTTGAATGGAAAGTTGTGTAACTGTTTTGCATTTCTCAAATTTTCAATGATATGTTCCCAGAATTGTCTGTGTGCGTGTGTGTGTGTGTGTGTGTGTGTGTGTGTGTGTGTGCGTGTGTGTGTGCGTGGGCGTGTGCGTGTGCGTGTGCGTGTGCGTGTGCGTGTGCGTGTGTGTGTGTGTGTGCCAAAATGGACGTTCGGATTCTGTGCCCTGAAACAGAAATAGTAAAAATTGGAGCGTGCTGTTGGATTTTTGGCGTGTAATAAGTTTGACATGGGACTGTGAGTGTCAAAGAAAGTGGTGGACGTAGAAGTAGATAAGACTGCACAATATATCAGAAATACCAATTCGCAGAGGTTTCAATTTTTGGGGTAATAGATTGTCCACAACAAACAACAAAATATCCGGTCTATTAAAAGGAAAAAAAATGTTTACCAAGAATTTTAAACCTTAACAAATCGTACTGAGATACATGAAAGTTTGGAAGCTCATATTTCATTCTTCTCTCAGATATTGCTGCTCATGGGCGTGTTTGAATTGTGAACTGCTAACTGAATATCAATTTTAAAACCTCAGATTAACAGTTTAATACTTTGCTTATGGATTGTGCAGAAATCTGTGACGTTTTTTCAGTCCCCCATACTTGTTTTGATACGCACAGATCATGCGTGTCCCAGAGTGGATAATCTACCAGTCAATCACGCACATCTGAATTTTGGGAGCTGTAGCAGTGACCAGAGAGAGACTCATATGGACCATGGACCTGCCTTTTTTAAATAATTATTTTAGAACTGTGACTGATTAAAACTGTCAATGAGTACACATCTGTATTGCTTCTATCTTTTAGTCTTCACCAAAAAAAAAATTATCTGCACGTAGTAAAATGAACAACAGAATAGGTCTATGTGGATCAGATTCTGAACAAAAGTTGTGTGTTTTTTTCTTTTTTTTAAACTAAATTTGGCAGCACTGTGAAGAAAGACAATAGAGTCCACTGTTCCAGGGTTTATTCAGTTTCTTCGCGTCCAGCTGAGTTGAACTTACACTCACTGATGCACCACAGAGCTTTTGTGGAGGAGAGGAGCTGAGAGCCAGCAGCCATGTTCTCAGCCAATTTGTAGATCCCAGCCAGGTGAGGGCCCAAGTGGGCGACGCCCCCAACAGGAAAAAGAGGAGCAAACAGTGAGTGTTTAACAATAAAGGCCGCTTGGTTGTACCCTGGAATGCCAAATGTACACGTCTACTCAACTCAGAGGTTATGTCCGGCCCAGAGGATTCTCAACTTCCATCTTCCAGCTTGCTTTCCCCAGCCTCAGCAACCTTGGTGCCTTGGAGTGAATAAGGAGGAGGAGTGGAGAGACTAGATAGATGGGACAGGAATCAGTGACAGAGGGGCGCAAGACAAAGCGTTAGCCAGCACATTAGTTTTGCCTTTAATGTGCCTGATGTCTCCAAAAACAAGGCCCAAAGCATTAACCTCTGATTGCGATTATTTGAGAGAAAGGTCCAAAGATTGTGATCTGAATAATAAGTTCCAGGTTCAATGTGCACTTGAAATATATGCCAAGTGTTTCTTTTTCTATTACTGAATAGCTGAGTTGATGTGAGTTGAACTGAAGCTGACAGGCCGATCGATTCCCTGTTCATGACTGTAACAAAACAGCTCCAGCCCCAACGTGGCTTACATCAACATGCAGCTTACATTTTTTAGACTTACCTTGTGTATCATTACTGTTAATTATATTTTTTATCATTTTTAAAATGATTTTTTTTGGATACTCCTGCCTTATTAATGTGGAACTTTTTGGAACTTTTGCTATTAATGTGTATATTGTGTTTTAATAGCATTATATATTATTCCTAGTCATTTTTTGGCAACTCCAGTGCAAACTAGGTCAATGCAGCTTTCCGCTCAAAAACACCCAAATTTAAGTTTGTTTGTGATGTCACCAACTACTGGAAATTGCAGTGGCCACTGAAGGTAGCACAAACTTAGATTTAGGCATTTTTGACTAGAAAACGAAAAATTTACTTTTACTTTTACTGGCATTAAAGCTTGGTTGCACTTTAAATCCACCTGCATTTTCAGTGAGATGTTTCATTTTGAGTCCTTTTATGCGTAGTTTTGATACATTGTATAGACAGCACTATTTACAAGATGGTTCAATAACGTTGAAAAGTTGCTGGGGCATTTCTTAATTCAAACCCCATTACTGTGTATGAAAATAACCCAGATGGAGTTATAAACACCTGAAATCTCCTGAGCTCTCGGGGTTAATGGCACTTGCCAATACCCTTTGAGAAGGTCAAGCTTTCTCACAAACTGACTCAACACATACTTCGTCAAGGGGCACTGGATATGAGTCAGGTTTTGTTACTGAATTCACTTTGCAAAAATCTGTGTACATTTGTGGAGACTTGTCAGACATGTGCATAATCAGACATGGGGACGCCCTGCTAGAACAAGAAAGAAGAGCAAGGTTATTGTCCAGCACGTACTTCACTTCTTTATCAGCCTTCCGCTTTACCTCAGACATGTAAAAACCTCTAGCAGATCGGCTCGGCATCACCCACGTCAATGTCATGTTCTGTTAAATTAGTCAAAGTAGGCAGTGACGGACCGTGGCTTCGGGACCTGGGCCAGCCGCCCATATTTACAGATATAACTGTCCGTAGGCCTATAGATACAGCCTCTCAGCCCATGCACTCACCTGTGGAGGTGCAGTGGAGGAGGCCGGGCTGAGCCAACCTGGTTTAATGCGTGTAGAACATGCGCTGATACTCCACAATATTTACTGCTTGTGTTGACTATGCTGACTACTTTACTGCTTTAACATATGAAATACCCATCACAATGCATCAGCTGATTTATACGACCACGAGTGTACAGTGCACACGCCAAGTCAGAATGCGCACGTGTATCACTGTCAACAACTGAATTAAACTATAACAGACACGTTTTAACTTTATGTTTTCTCATTAGGCTATAATCCAAGTCACTGCACATAGACCGTATGATGGCACCTCACTCACAGCTGCTATCGTCAACAGACAAGTCCTTTTATAAATGTTGGCTACATGTCTCCATCCGATGTTTAGTCCAACAATGGAAGTAAAAATCCATGAATTCAACTGTTCATTCATTCTCTGCTCCGTGAGATCCGCGTGTCAGTAAATCCCAGACTGGTGCTTGTTTTAGACGCTCCTCTTTGAAAAATAATCCCATTATTTGTCCAAAAAGAAAGTCCAACAGAAGTCTTTTTCTTTCAAACTCCGTCAAAAGGGAAACAAACTAAGCTAGTGCTAGTTTCTCGGGCAAACAAACAATCTGATGACACGACAAGGGCAGCGCTGCGCACACAGCTGGCCTGGGCGGGACTAAGCCAATGTACCAGTGCTGATGTATGCCTGTCAATCAAGATTTCTGAACGTGTAACCCCCAAAATAACAGCAAATCTGATAGGATACTAACATACTGATGTGATGTTTGAGTGAATTTTAGATGTAAAAGTACAAAATAATGATTTAATTGATGTAATAAATTCATTAGTTTTACATCTTTAGCTGAAATGTCAGGGCTAGCAAAGAAGATTCACTAGAGTCACTAGAATCGTTTGGATGATTTCAGCCCTGGAACTGTCAGTCTCTGCTGAACAAAAGGTAAAAGGCAACTGTTAACATAAAACTACTGCTTCATGACATCACAAGGTGGAACTGACATTTTGAGCGCCCTGGAACTGTCAGTCTCTGCTGAACAAAAGGTAAAAGGCAACTGTTAACATAAAACTACTGCTTCATGACATCACAAGGTGGAACTGAGCATTTTGAGCTTTGGAGATGTGGACAGACCAATAATACAAGACTTTTTAAATGATCTTTTTATGAATATGAGTACCATGAGGAAAAAAAAAAGTGGATTTAGAGTGCAATTACCCCTCCCCGAACCGCCCCCTTAACGTGGTGGAGGG
>KN468951.1:1445-37597 GCA_000787095.1 Periophthalmodon schlosseri | reverse complement strand
CACTCTCCCCTTTAGTCCACCAGACCTGTCCTTCACTCTAGGGTCTGTTTCCTGGAGTGTTCCACAGTATGGCATTAAACGTATCAATATCCACGGAGACAAGCAGGTCACAGGTTAGGCCAAGTTACAGGTTACATCTGCGGAGAGGCGAGCGCAAGAATGGATTATTTTTTTAAACTCTTTTTATTATAGTTTTGCAACATAAAAACAATGTCTCCCATAACATATTTCGTTGTTTTACATTTATAAATCCACTTGAGACAAAAATACAAAAGAACAAAAATAAAAATGAATAAGAACAAGAATGGATTTTTTGAAGGCATTTTTAAAAACAGCAGTAAAGTAAAACCAAAACACCATAGTGTGGAACATTCCAGGCAAAGCGGCAACATCGCCATGGAGACAGGCTTAAGGATTTACTTTTAAACCCAAATATTTTCCGAAGTGGTGCTTTTCAGAACATTCAAAAACCTACATTTTGACTGTATCTATTTTGCTTATTTCGAGTAAATTACACACCAGCGGGAGTAAGATTGCTGCTCTTTTCTCCAAACCAATTTTCCACACCACAGGGAGATTTTGTGGCTCAAAAATATCTTGAAATCAGTCGATACGTTACAATACACAAACCAGGGCAAAACTTCTCAAACTGCCCCGTTCGCGTCGGTTTAAAGCATCAGTGCGTTTTATGCGTTTGCGCAGTGTATGTTTTCTTTACCGCAAGTGCGACGCGTTAAAAGCCTTAACTTCTAAACGCCAACGGATGAAACCTAATGGACCGATTAGAACAAATGGACCTGACTCTGGTGCCGTTACAAGAGTCAGATTTGCATAAAAAAAGTTGTTCTTTCTTTCATTTCATTCTGGAGTTTAATTCAGGGCTGATGTTTGTAAGAGAGACTGTCAGAGCTATATTTTGTTATGCTATAGAAAAAATATGATGAGGAAGGAACGATGTAAAGTGCATGTAACAGGCCAGACTACGAAATATTTAAAAAAAATAAAAAATTCATTAAAATATCCAAGATTTAGCTAAAAATCCTGTATAATTTTCACAATTTTGGAGAAGTTTATCATGTTACTTCCTGGTAGGATATGGACATAGATAAATTTTTTGACCTCCCAACCAAAATGTAAACAAGGGCCAAAGCTCATCCAATCATCTAAAGTGCCGTGCCCACCAGAAAAAGTTACACAGTGCAACTTTAAGTCCAGTTTTAGTCCTGGTTCAGTTCTATAGACCTGGATATTGTTACATCATGGCGAACATCTTTTACGAGCGCTTTTATTACAGCAAATAGCATTGAGACACTGTTAAGGGAGACGGGGAGAGCGAGCAGTGGAATGGTGTTAAGAAATGCTTCTAAGTTGAAGAGAACAAATAAAAAGTGAATTATAGAGATAAACGTATCACTGACTCGATTCGGTTGAGTTTTCAATTTACGAAATACACCGCACACCGTTTTTTTTTTTCCGTATATTTGAGCAGAATTTGTCTTGCTCCAGCACTAAGCTCACATCAGTAAACTGTAACTTAAACCAAGTACTTAAAGACACACAAAAAACACCTTAACTCCGCCCACAATCACATTTTAAATGGCCTGGAGAATGTAAGAACAGAGTGACGGGGGGAGGAGGGGCGGGATCTGGCTCTGGACACGTGAGGAACAGTGTGATTGGTCTAACAGGGATCCGCACTTGAAACTCCGCCCCTGCAGCCAGGTGTTTGCAATCAGAAAAACCTGGCGGTAATCAGGGCAGTTTCTGTGATGTCACCAACTACTTGAAATTGCCGCACGCTCGCAGTTTTTGAACAGAACGCAAATACAACTAGTTTGTGCCAACATATCCAAATACGATTAAGAGATTAACAGCGGACAATACTATTACCTTTGTGTCTGAAGTCTGCCCCAAACCACATGTTTTTACCATAGACTGTTTATATAAATGGACACGGCTAACCTGCTAGCCGCCGCGTTCTAAACAGGAAGTGATCATGGGCGCGCGTCCGGCTACAATTCACTTTCTATTGAAAAACTGTGTCCCCTCTCTCTGTAACTGCTGCTGTCAGACTCGTCATTTTGGTCTTAAAATGTTCGCATTAACCCGCTATTTCGCTATTGTGTCCGTAAATCAAGATATGAACATTAATAACAGACAAATCCGGCGGGAAGGGGCGTTACCTTCAACAGCCTGGCTCTGGATTGGGTCTTTGGTTGCTATGATACTCGCGGTTTTGAACTCGGCTTTAAATTGGCTTTAAATTGGCCCCTGTAACTGCTCTAGCCCCGATGAGCTTCGTTTGACTGCAGCTAAACGCTACGGGTGACGTCCATAGACCGTATACATAAATGGACGTAGCTAAGCCGCTAGCCGCCACCTACAACCGCTCCGGCCTCGACGAGCTTCGTTTGACTGGAGCCGAACGCTGCGAGTGACGTCACGCTCACATAGTCCACTTCTTCATACGGTCTGTGGTTTTTACTGACAGAGCACTGGCTTTAGACCCAAACTGATCACTGATGATTAACAAAAGGAAACAAAAGTATAAATCAGTCAGAGTTTCAGTTCATAAAAATGTTCTCTTACTCTACGGTGTCTCTCCTTTTAAGGCCTTGAAGCGAAACGGCACATACGAGTTGGCACCATTACTTCCTCAAACTATACTCCTGTAGTTAATAGATTCCCATTGTTCCGCAGAGCTCCCAAAGCCCACAGAGCATAAAACACTTACGAACAATAAAACGTAACGTAATAAAAAGCCAAGACTCTGTGGCGGCAGTTTGGCGAGGCACCCAAATTAAAAAAGACATAAAAACGCCAATGATTTAATACAGTTTTCTATACAACTTACCACAGGAAGGAAGAGCTGAGTCTGTGTTTAAGAAAATAAATGTGCTGCTGTGTTTCGGGTGACATCACGACATTCTACGGGCAGCTAAAATGAACGTAGTTATAGTTGCAGATTTGTGTTGTTGTGCAGTGAGTTCCTGGGTCTAGTCACTAACAGAAACGATCAGGTTCAACGTTTGTGAATTTACCTTTTGGATTTTTCACGGCAAAGTGCAAATCAACAGAGAAAACTGGCTCTCGTCCCGATCTGGGAGTGTGACGTCATCATCATTCAAGAATCTGAAAAATTTATACTTTGCAGCTGATGTCGTCAACATTCCCTGGGGGTGTGACGCTAACCGTAGGCTCTGCTCTGTCTGCGGCTTAGTCTTTAATCTGGGCTTTGTTTTAACACAATCTGATCATAAAGAGCTGATTTAGCTGGAACTGCAACAGGTGATTTGTGCTGTTAAACAAGTCCTCTCACATAAACATCACAGTCGCAAGCTAGCTAGCGTTAGCCAACAGTTTTTCAGTGAGTCGCTTTCGCCTTTTTGTTGAAAATCAAACTCCTAAACACGACCAGAAACGCTCGGATCGATGGCAGGCTCCTGAAAAAGTGCCGTTTAAATCCATTGTGTGTTTTTTCTTGAGTTTTCAGACGATCCTAAAACTTTTTCTGACAGTGTTTGGTGACGTGTGCACTGCGTCACCACGGTAACTGCTGAACATTCCGCCAATAGAGATACGCGTAAAACACCCCCAGCGCGACGTCACTGCAGAGGATCAATAGGTTGCGTTCATGTTCTAGAATTTGATCATGAATTTTAATTTCGTATGGAGGGCAATGCAACTCTACGGGAGAGTCCCGGTTTTTGAAAGAACTTTCCAAACTTCTGATGCACAAATGTTGAACCTTATCATTACTGGTTTGGGATCGGCTCCACAAACTTGTCATATTAATCTTATGTATTTCAAATGACAACAATAGCGTCTTTGGGGTTGAATAATGGCTCCACTTTCTGAAGCAGTTGGAAAAAATATATATCTTTTGCTTCTTTAAACTGACAGAGAAGACGTTGAACTTTGCGCCAGTTTTTGTTTCATGTGGATCGGCCCAGTAATTACAGAGATATTAACCATAAACCAGGTTAAAACATCTGGAGTCTGTCAGTTACACAGAGAACTCCACCTGAGGAGTCTGACCTCTGACCTCTGACCTCCAGCCCTGTTTAAACTATAGGGATTCTACAAATGTGCGTCTGTAACTGTGTCATTTGACTGGAGCCGAACGCTGTGGGTGACGTCACACTCACTTAGTCCACTTCTTTGTACAGTCTATGATTTTGCCATAAAATACCAAAAAGGTAAATGCATAAATGTTGAACCTGGTCTGTCTTTGACTAGACCCAAGAACTCTCTGTATGACAACACAAATCTGCATTTCCACACTATTAATTTTAGCTGCCCCCATCTGTATTAAATATTATTGGCCTCTTGCCTGGTTTCAGACGACATTACAACACTTTATGGGCCCATAATATATATTCAGATGGGGGCAGCTAAAATGAATATTGTTAAAATGCAGGTTTTTGGGTTTGGTCACTAACAGAAATGATCAGGTTCAACGGTTGTGCGTTTCCCTTTTAGATGTTTCGTGGCAAAGTACAATGTTAGAATGTTGTGATGTCGTCTGAAACACAGCAGTACACAACCTATAGGGTGGTTTGGAAGATTGGAAGATAAAGATTATTTAATTTGTGGCTAATTATTTCAGTTTTTTGTATAATTTAGATAATTCTTGAACTCTTCTTCAAATTAGGTGTGAATACGGTCAAAATAGAGGCTGTATTTTAAGACCTAATCCATTATATCATCTAAGACTGCAGTTTGAATGAAAGCAATCAGCAAAACGCAAAGCCTGCAAATATTTAAAGTCCCATCATTTCCTCCGCAAATGGCAAAATCTCTCGTCTTATTCTGCATAAAAACTGCTAACCCTGTAGTTTAGATCTGTAAAGCATGTTCTGAAATGCCTTTGTGTGTCAGATGCCCTCCCCGGGTCTCCGTGGGGTCTTGGACTGTATAAAGATGTGGAGTGTGACGTCGCCCACAGCGTTCGGCTCCAGTCAAATGAAGCTCATCGAGGCCAGAGCAGTTACAGCGGCAAATTTGGAGCTGAGTTCCATATTTGGAATTCCGAGCGTGAGTATCATAGCAACCAAAGAGCCAATCCGGAGCGAGGCGTTGAAGGCACCAATCCGGAGCGAGGCTGTTGAAGGTAACGCCTCTTCCCGCCCGCACCTCTGGTTTAGCAGGGAGCGGGCGCTTAGCAACGCTGTCAATCAAACCTGTTGCTAACGCTAGCGGGAGCGACCTCGGGGAAAGAAGGCGCCTGATTCGTCTGTTATTAATGTTCATATGTTGATTCACAGACACAATAGTGAAATAAAAACCCCAGGATCATGTAGAGGGTTAATACGAACATTTAAGACCAAAATGACGAGGCTCAGTGCTGCAGTCACAGAGAGAGGGGCGACAATTTTCGAATGTGAATTGGAGCCAGAGTCGATGGAGCTGGAAGTGCGCCCATGATCACTTCCTATTTGGAACGCGGCAGCTAGTGCATTAGTTATGTCCATTTATATAAACAGTCTGTGGGTCTTATTCTGCACAGAAATGTCTAACCCTGTAGTTCAGACCTGTACAAACATGTTCTGAAATGCGATTCTTGTGTTAGTTTGTCAGTTCAGATTTCAGTCTTTTTGTCAATTCTTCTGGATGTGTTTAAAATCTGAACTTTGAACCGGATCTTATTATTAAAACATAAATCTCAAAAACTTGTCAGAAAAATCGCAATATTTTTTTCGCCAATTCGTTCAGTCCTAATATGAATCGTTTTAACCGCCACAAACAGTCACTGTCCAAATATGTCCAAAACTAAACGTCTTTACTTTATATGAAGTTGGAAGGAGGATATTTTTAGTCTTGAAAAGTTGTCTCAAATTATAAATGATTTAACTTGTCGTCTGAACCCCACTGTGTCGTTCTATAAGGTGACGCTTGTGGCTTTCATTAAGAGCCGTAATTGTCGTCTCAAGCCGTCATCCTCCCGGCTCATTTAAATAGACTAATCAACTTGACTTATTCCCTCACACACACACACACACACACGCACACACACACGTATACATACATATTACATAATCATTTTACTGTTTAAAATTCTCTTTCTCTTCCAAGCACCAAGCCTGAATTAATCAACTGCTTTCCAGACACGAACTGATAATAAAAAACTAGAATTGAAACTATTCTACACTATATTTGAATAGGTAGTGATACTGGAAAATAATCACATAAATAGGACTACTTTTTTTTTTTTTCTAGCACTTTTTATTGCATTGGCCTTACATCTCCAGCAGAGGCACATTTTTTGTTTGGACCGCAGACTGTATAAAGAAGTGGACTGAGTGAGTATGACGTCACCCACAGCGTTCGGCTCCAGTCAAACGAAGCTCATCGAGGCTGGAGCAGTTATAGGGACGAATTTGGGCGAGTATCTTAGCAACCAACAAGCCAATCTGGAGCGAGGCTGTTGAAGGTAACGCCCCTTCCCGCCCGCACCGCTGGTTTAGTGATGTCAGATTTTTTCCTGATTTGTGAATTTCCCCGGTGTTACAGCTCTGATGTAACAGGTCAGCTCGTCTACGTGGAAAGAGATCATTTTCATGCCATACTGCGGAACATTCCTCGTAAAGCAGTGACATCTCCATGGAGACAAGCAAGTAGGGGGCGTTCTCTCCACCAGAAAAGTATCTTTAAAGTGGACGTAAGTCACCTTTTTTGCCACGAAACTGTCAGCATTGTGTTTTAATAGTTTTGTCTACTGTTCCTAGTCAGATTTAGGCTATTGGGTAATTTTGCAGCTTTCTGGACAAACACAGCCAAAAAGTGTGAGTGTGTGCTGCCTCCAGTGGCCACTGCAATGTCAAGTACTAGGTAACATCACACAGGACTGCCCTGATTACAGCCAGATGTTTCAGATTACAAACATCTGGCTGCAGGGGCGGAGTTTAAAGTGTGGATACTTAATAAACCAATCACACTGTTCCTTATACCTCCAGACCTCGATCCTCCTCACCCCTCATTCTCCCCTTTAATTCCTACAGACTGCGCTCCTTCCCCCTCACTCTCCCCTTTAGTCCTCCTGACCCTCCCCTCCTCCCCCCTCACTCTCCCCTTTACTCCTCCAGACCCCGCCCCTCCTCCCCCCTCACTCTCCCCTTTAATCCTCCAGGCACCACGCAGTTTAGCAGCTCTATTTGAAACACGGTTGTGGGAGGAGTCTCGGTGTCAGGTGCCTCTTTAAATTGCAGTTATTATAAAGCGGTATCTCACTTTCCGCGGTATTGACTTGGACACACACTAGTTTGAACAGAGCATATTTCAGTGTTAGTAGGTTCTAAGTGGCAGATTGCCTTATGTCCTGGGCCAGCGTCTGAAGTCGCCAGGTGGCCGTGCAGTTGCTATGCTAATTCAAGCGTAATCGTGATCCCACCGCACAGAAGGTCTACAATCTGTGGACGGGTTTAAACTGGAGGCACCACATACTCAAAGTGTTTCAAAATGATCCGCATATATAGGCTGCGTTCGTGTGACGTAACGGCGTAAAAAATATACCGTACCGTGACCAAGATCACTTCCTATTTGGAACGCGGCGGCTAGCAGGTTAGCTACGTCCATTTATACATACAGTCTATGTTTAAACGTGAGCTGGGGACCGAATTCTCAGGTGGCGTTTGCTGTGTAACCGTCAGACTGCAGATTTGTTGCCCCGGTTTATGGTTAATACCTCTGTAATTACTGAGCCTATCCACATGAAATAAAACTGGCACAAAGTTTATCATCTTCTCCGTCAGTATAAATAAACACAAATGAAATTAGTTTTTTAAAAAAGCTTCAGAAAGTGGTGCCATTATTCAAACCCAAAGACGTGATTAATGTCGGTAGGAAAGACTCTGAGCCGTAAGATTAATATGGCGGTTCGTGGATCCAGCCCCAAACAAATAAATAATAAGGTTCAACACTTGTGTATCATAAATTTGGAGATTTCTTTCAAAAACAGTGAACTTCCCATAGAGTTAAACAGGGCCCTGTCCTCTATTTGAAAGTAGGACAAATTCTAGAACGTGAATTCAACCTATTTAAAGTGCAAACGAGAGATTAGACTATTTCATTAAATAGAAAACATCATTATACTTTAAATTTTAATAAAAGCCCTGCCTAATTTTTCCTAGTTTTAAAGTTTTACTTCCTGGTTGGACACGAGCTGGAGATATGACATAGAGGTAATTCCATAGACTGTATATATAAATGGACATAGCTAACGTGCTAGCCGCCGCGTTCCAAATAGGAAGTGATCATGGTCGCACTTCTTCACTTTACATTAGAAAACGGTCACCTCTATGTTCGTATTAACCCGCTCTACATGATCCTGGTGTTTTTATTTCGCTATTGTGTCCGTAACTCAAGATATGAGGCGTTACGTTCAACACCTCGCTCCGGGATTGGCTCTTTGGTTGCTATGATACTCGCGCTCGGAATTCCAAACACGAAACTCGGCTCCAAATTCACCCCTATAACTGCTCCGGCCTCGATGAGCTTCATTTGACTGGAGCCGAACGCCGTGGGTGACGTCACACTTGCTTGGTCCACTTCTTTATACAGTCGTTGGGTAATTCCATCACTGTTACCTAGCGACCGTAATGTTAACAAGGGCCAAAACTGACCTAATTTGAACACTACTTGTAATTAGAGAGATAAAAATAAATGACAACTGATGTAAAATTATGATAAATATTTAGCGCAGGTACTGTCCCACCAAACGAAGTCAGAATTAGAAAAACATGGAAATCTACACGTGCACTTTAAGTCATTTGAATTCACATAAAACATTATTTACCTGTCATGGCTGTGGTTTTGTCTCTCTGCGGCCCCGGGTGCGTTTGATACATGTCTCCTCTCTCTCTCGAATCGTGCAGGGGTGGATACAACTCCTCTGTCTCCCTGTGCGGCTGCGAAAGATCCAAGTGCTCCAAATCCGAATCCAGCTCCCTCGCCCTCCTCTCCAACTCCGTCAAGCTCAGCTCCGAGGCCGCGGACGAAGGCGGATGAGACCCTCCGAAGCCAATGGGCGGGCGAAGCAGCGGCCATCTTTGTAAGGACCCGGAAAGAGAATCGGCATCTCCCTCTCCCTCCATTTCTCCTCCTTCTCTTCTTTTCTCCCAACCTTCCTCATCCCATAAGGTGTTGACAATTCCCAGAACGTCATCCCAGCTGTCCCCTTCATCGCGATATCGGACAGGTTCGATATCTGGTTCCTCAATGCTGAATTTCGCCACAACTTCTTCCAGTTCGGTCTCTTGCCGGTCGAGTAAGTCTTCACAAATTGTCACGCCTACGTCCTCTACCTGCTCCATCTGGACTTGAGTCTCCAGTTTACTTTCATGTTGAATTTTCAAAGTGATTTCAGGCACGTCTTGCTGTATTTCTTTGATCAGCTCAGTGTGGATGTCAAAATTTTCCTTCTCAAAAATAGTCACATCTTCTTGCTTCGGTCTGTCGATACTCCTCTCCTCTTTCGTCGGCTCCTTTGGCTTTTTGGGCTCTTTTTCTACACTTTTCTCTCTACCTTTTGGTTTTTGCGAATCGTCTTGCTCCCTCAAAACCCTCCAACTTTCCAAATTTTGTTCTTTTAGCGACGCTCTCCCCACCGGACTTATCCCTTGCCCCATTTCGGAATGAGACGGCTCTTTCAGCGAACACCTCCCAACAATACCGGTTGAATTTGTGATATTAGAAAGTGGATTTTCGGAGTGATGCAGTTGATGTTGTCCGTGAGGTCGCCTTTTCTCCAACGCAGATAACACGGAGGGCAGAGGGGGTAAAATTGGCAGATTGTGCAATGCCCCTCCTTGGCGAACCGTTCTTTTTCGCACCATCATTCGGCGCGGCCATGTTGATTCTATACCTTCGGCTGGTGTAGGGGACTCTAACCCGCGTAGACCTCTGCTTAGTACCCCTGGACGTGATCCGGTTGCAGTTCCCGGTCTAGACCTAGAACTGGACTTGGACTTTGATGACTTGTGTTTGTGAGATTTCGAGCCTTTGTGGACGTGTTTGGACTCAATTCTGTCTATATCTGTTGATTTCTTTTCAGGCTTATCCTCAACCTGTGTGTCAGTAGTTTTAGTTGCAGTTTTGTTGTTTACTAAAGCGTTCTCTGTCTCTTCCTTCTGAACTTCTATGACAACTTCATTTTGATCTTTACTTTTTACATCAACCTTATTTGGCTGCTCCTCTTGCACTGGCTCAGCTGTGGGGACAATGGGTTCCTCTGTGTTAGCATTAGCGTCTGACGTAGCTTCTACCAATGCGTCGCTCTCTATTTTAGCTTTATTCATGCTTTCTACTTCTTCCATGTCGTCCTCAACTTGTTTTATAATCTCCTCTGGTGTCTCGTCTTCAACAGGTTGGATTGGAGGAGGGGTCGTAGCTTCGATATTGTGGAATTCGCTCTCGATTTCTGGTTGAGTTGGCTGCATAAACTCTGCAATCAATTCAGTTTTGGATATCTTCGTACACATATCCATACTCTTTCCTCTGTGCGAGTCTCTATGATTGACGACCGAAGACGCTCGCTCAACTTGCATCCCCGATTGAACTTTGCCCTCCAAATCTCTCCCGATTGGTCTAGTCTTGACCTGTGACCCCATTTTCACTTCATTTTTGAAACTAGAACGTGACCCATTATTATGCTTGCTCCAGCTTTCTGCTCTATGCCTCTCTTGCATCGCCATCATATCGGCGTCGGACACGTGGGAAATTTCGCTAACTAAACGCGGTAGACAGCTAGGTTTGCCATCGACGAGAACCATCCCGCCACTTAGACAATCCGGTCCGACTTTAGAACCAGCTCTGTTCCTGCCAACTGCCCCCGTGCCCATCCTCGGCGCCCCGCTTGGAGATGGCGAAGGTGAGGGCTGCGGTAGGAGCAATGGGGTTGTATCCAACATCGGATCTGGTTCTAGGAAAACCGAATCCCTGTCAGATCTTAATGGAACCGGTCTGCCGTATCCGAAAGTCCCAAATGAATTCTCCCTCCTCTCCCTTTCCCTCGCTCGCTCCCTCTCCAGCCTCCCTCTCTCTCTTTCTCTCTCCCACTCCCGCTGCGCCCACCCTCTCTCCATCTCTCTCTCCCTTTCTCTCTCCCTTTCTCTCTCCCAGTCCCTCTCATTGCGCCCCCACCCTCCTCCACCTCCACCTCCTACTCCTCCCCGGTCACGCAAGTCTTGTTCCAAATCGTGCGCGGACAATTGCACCAGTTGCGCCCTGTAGGGAGATCTGCGTAGCTCGTGCGGAGGTGACATCCTTAGGCTTTGAGTTTGAGAGTAATGTCTCGACGGTTGAATTACGTGAGGGGGGGAGCATCTTAAACTTTGCGTCTGGCTTGGCCGCGGTTTAGCCGGGGAGAAGAAAACTGGCGTGTGGTATCCTGAAGACAGAGGGGAACCAGAAAACGGAGAGATGAGAGGGGAGGCCAGCGATGAGTTTTGTCCCGCTGACGGTGGGTAGTGTCCTGGATTCAAATACGCCCCTCCTCCCCTGTCTAGCATATCTGCGGTAGTCATCTCCATACACTCCATCTGCTTTGGGGGTGTTACAACTTTCCACGAATGCCTACTTTCTCTGCTCTTAGTGCTGTCTCCATGGTGATGGTGGTGATGATGATGGTGATGCTTTTTGGAGGAGGAAGAAGAGATCCCCGGCGCGGAGAAGGACGACATAGCCGGCGAAACGGATCTGTAGTCTCCAGATGGCGGGCACATGGCGTCGATATCGTGACCTTCCAGTTTCAGCGAATCAAAAATCGCTCGTTCATCCAAGCGTCGTACAAACGAGGGATTGGGAGTTAGCGAGCGGGGTTGTTGGTCGAACATGTCGCCGGGACCTCTGCTAATTCTCAACGAACCGCTTGTAGAGTAAAAGCTGCTGTCGCTTCCCGCGTCGCAACGCACAGACCCCCCGTGGTGATGGTGGTGGCTGTCGATTTGCTGGTTTATGCACATCGTATCGTAGATTGACCTTTGCGGTACGTAGCCATCCCCGTACCCTCCGTCTATGCCAATGTCCCGGCCTCCCACGCCCACGTCACCGCCAAATCCGTGTTTCTCCAGGCAGCACGAGCTCTTCCTGAAACACCCGGGCCGACTCAGAGGCTTGCCCATGATTGGCTGGCTGCCCGACGGTGGGAGGGACTTGTGGGAGGCGCGAGTGAAGTTAGAAGTGTGAATGGTGAACGTCGGTGCGTGTCACTAATTTTGGGAAACTTGATCCATGGCAACTGCGATCGCAAACGCCATGGTAACAAATAAAAATAAAATCTTACAAAAAAATCAAACTCGAAATCACTATCCGGCAACCCAGCTGAGAACATCCATAGTATATCTGCGGCAGAAAGAGGTTTAGTCCTGTGTCGTCTTCATAGCTTTAAATAGGCGATGTCCATAGTAATGTCAGTGCATTCTCACTCTCGCTCTTGTTTTCTACGCAGCATTCTGTTTATTTTGGTTGTTTATTGTTCTGGCTATTTGTACAGAGCCAATTAAGTCTTTATCCAACAGAGCGATTGTCAGTCAGGCCCGAGCAAAGGAGCGACGATTCAAATCTCCTCTTTTTTGTAGATTTTCTGGCTGTGGGAAAGAAAAACAAACAAAACGTCATTTCAACACGGCTAAAAATGCCTTTTGTAGTATAGCACAGTGAGATGGAATTTCAGAATGGCTTATATTGGAACGTAAAGGTTAAAGATGCACTATGGAACTTTTCTGGGGGAGGGTTTGCCTCCTGGTTGTCTCCGTGGAGATGTTATAGCTTTGCCTGGAATGTTCTACGCTATGGCATTAAATGATCTATCTCCATGGAGGCACCTGCTTGCCAAGATCTGTGGAGAGGCAAGCGGCTCACAGTAAGAATGCTCGTTTTTTAGTGTATTTTTGAGCAATAAAAACTGCAGTAAATGAATAAGTGGAAGATAGATAAGTTTAATTTCATACTCTGGAACATTCTAGGAAAAGCTGCAGCGTTTCCAAGGAGACAACCAAGGAGACAACCAAGGAGGCAACCAAGGCCAAGGAGA
This sequence comes from Periophthalmodon schlosseri, assembly GCA_000787095.1. Taxonomy (NCBI): domain Eukaryota; kingdom Metazoa; phylum Chordata; class Actinopteri; order Gobiiformes; family Gobiidae; genus Periophthalmodon; species Periophthalmodon schlosseri. Next base: position 24,567 of record KN468951.1, on the reverse strand, counting down.
CAACCAAGGAGACAAGGAGACAACCAAGGAGACAACCAAGGAGACAAGGAGACAACCAAGGAGACAACCAAGGAGACAAGGAGACAACCAAGGAGACAACCAAGGAGACAAGGAGACAACCAAGGAGACAACCAAGGAGACAAGGAGACAACCAAGGAGACAACCAAGGAGACAAAGCCCCAGCAGACAATCTACTGTTTAACTGTTTACTATAATGTCATGCAAATTAATATTTTTATAATTTATTTTTTATTTATTTCAGAGACAATTCACATTTTTCAAATTCATATTATTCTTTTTTTTTTTATTTATTTATTTATTTTTTTTACATTTATTGAGCCATAACTTACATCATAAAAGAGCCACAAACATCTTTTGTCATTTTTTTTTTAGCAATTAATTAAAATGCAAATCAAGTCATACCAATTTTATTTTAATATTTATTTTAATGACATACTTATTAATTTCTGATAACTGTCCAAAGAAATGTGAGCTATTCTAAAGTGCGCAACATAATAACTGCGAATATGGACATTCAAAGTTTGCCTTAGTTAGTAGCTGCTACTTCTACTACTACTACTACTACTACACTACTACTACTACTACTACTAACTACTACTAACTACTACTAACTACTACTAACTACTACTAATAATAATAATAGGCACTGTACTTGTGTTAAAACCTGTTTTCCAGTAAACTCCATGTTCTGTTATAGTCCAATACAATAGATCACTCATATTTAAACATATTGTTCGTTACCTAAAGGACCTGAACTTATTTCCCGCATGTATTTGAGCGAAAATGTCTCACCCCAGTTCAGATATTTAGTATATAAGCAGCTCTTGAGGTCAAAAAAGTCTGCTGTGTACTGTCTGCGACCAATTACAACGCATTTTATTGTCAGATAATCAGGAAGTGTGTGTTAGCATGTTGTTAGCGTTACCATCACGGCAAAACTCCGCTCTGGTCTCTGAGAGTTGCGAAAAGCGCTAATAAACTCATCTGGGTGAGTAACTAGGATCCTCTGAACGCGTGAGGTAAGTGAGGAATAACTCTGGACGGCTGCAAACTGTTCAAAATGAAGCGTTTGTCTGTTTTTCACGTTTTTAGGACAGAAAAAAACGAGGTATAGCGGCTTTAATTATGTCTGAGTCACGACTGCGGCCCTAGAACACTACACTATTGTCTACATAAGCTGCTTTATTAATTCGTGTGTGTATTGTTAAAAAGGTCAGTGCGTTTTTTACTTTTTATAATGACCCCCGCTAAGACCCCCTCGGCTCCGCTCCAAAAGCGCAGGGCTAATTGCTCAGGGGGGCTGTTCGTTTCAGCACAGCCCTGGACATTTAAAACGCCGTTAGAGAAAAACGAGCCCATCGCTGTTTATTATAACGATGTTTAGACCAAGGATCAGTCTGTTTGAGGTTTAGGGATGTCACAATATTGATACCCAGAGACCGATAAAGAAACAAGATCTCGTCTGAAGCGTCCGCGCTGGAAACATAAACAGGACGACGTTTCGCTTGTTCTTCGTCAGAGCTTGTACAAGACCAGACCAGTCATTTTAAAGGTACAGTATGTAACTTTCTGGAGGTGGCACGTCGCCTGTATGATTCCCTATAAATGTTTGGAAAAGTAACACCATACTTCACAACATTCTCCACGGAGATAGTTAAGTTTTATGCCACAATGTGGAATATTAGAGCCAAAGGAACAACATTTCCATGGAAACCAGCAGGTAGAAGCCCTCCCTCACATCAAATAAGAGTCAGGTCTGTGGAGATGCAAGCCCGCTCACTCAAAAGATAAAAAAAACACATTTATTTTAGTCTATTTTAATCTATTTTTGCCTAAGAAGTTACATTCTGTGGCTTTTAAGATACAAAAATGACATTATATTGTCCCCAGTGTCATTATCACGATGGCATTAAAATCTGTATCGCGTTTCAAGCCGTTCCTACAGTTTTAAATGTTGCAATTGTGATACAACACTAAACCTGCAGGGACTTTTTGTAATTCAAAAGAGGAAGTTTGTTTAACAATTAAAATGACTCCTCACTTTTGACGTTTTGACGTTTACTGATATTAAAGGTCCTATATTACACAAAACTGACTCTTTTGAGCTTTAAGTCATGTTCTAACGCTGTTCCCTCCTCAAAAACAGACCTGGAGTTGTGTTTTGTTTCATTCACACATGTTTGAGTAACACTTTATTATAAGTCTGTCTACATCTCCAAAGCTCAAAATGCTCTGTTCCACCTTGTGATGTCACAAAGCGGTAATTTCAAGTTAACAGCTCCTTTTACCTTTAGTTCAGTAGAAACTGGCAACTCCAGATCTGAAATGATCAAAATGATTCTAGTGAAGGTGTGTGGAGTTTAAAAACACAGTGGAGCACCTGTATTACCACATGACATCACAAGGTGGAACAGAGTGTTTTCAGTTTGAGAGAAGAACTCAGCCTAAATCTGCAGGGTTTGTGTGTTAAACATGTGTGAATGAAACAAAACACAACTCCAGGTCTGTTTGAGACGAGGAAACGACATTTTAAACGACAGCTCAGCAAACAGCGTAACATGAACCTTTAACTTCAGTTTGACCAAGACACAGAAAATCAGGGCCACTCGATTATTACGACAGTTTGAATGGACGTAATTACCAAAATCGCAAAGGCTGCAATTTCTGAAGTCCCATAATTTTCCTCCACAAACAACAGAATCTTTAGCTCTGTACAAACATGTTCCGAAATGTGATTCTTGTTTTAGTTTTCCAGCTCATATCTCGGTCTTTTACTCAATTCTTTCTGGACGTGTTCAAAATGTAAACTCTGAACAGAATTGCATTATTAAAACATAAATCCCGAGGCTTATCTCAAAAATCACAATCAGATATTTCACCGAAACTGTTCAGCCTTAAAGGAAAGATAATGTTTCAAAGCTGGAACGATATCAAAGCTAAAAAAACATAAAAAGAGTCTCATATTTTGAAGTTGATGAAATAAACACGCAACAGTCTCTACCAGGGCCAGTTTCCTTATAACGGAACCAACGCGATCTGCGATTTCACGATGAACGAACGCCTCAAAACGCCAACGAATTTCAAATAGAGCTTTTGCTTTTTTGGAAAGTCCTGACCTTGTTGACGCTGGACAAAAATACTTGTGTATATTGTGAACGTACAGTGATTTCAAACCTCTCAAATTCTCGGCTTGGAAAAAAACGAAATGAGCCAAAGATTTTCAAATAGTTACATAATGCCCTCACGGAAATTCTCCAAAAGATCCCATCAAATTTTTCTTCCCACTCAGAAACTAATCTTGCTAAAATTGCAATTTGCATGCATTACCGCTGTCTCTCTAATTAGCGGCGCGGCGTGAATCAGTCTATTAGCAGATGAAATAGTCTCCTACCTCGTGTCTCCTGTCTCCTTGTCTCCTCGCTCCTTATCTCCTCTCCCCTTATCTCCTCAGTGACTATTCTTAAGCGTCCTTTCTTATCATCTTTTCATCGTGGCACCTGCCCCTCGCGTCGATCGGTACAAAAGTCGTAACCTTAGCTAGCCCCGATCGCTAACGCTACCAGAATCCACAATGTAAATAGTCGCTAGCATCTTTGTTTTATTCTTACCGGCGTCTGCTTTTCCGCTGCTACTGTCGCTTCCCCTTGTACATCTAGGCTGCTCCTTTCTCCCTCCTCTCTCTCTCTCTTTCTCTCTCCCCCTCCCTCTCTCTCTATCTTCCTCTCCTCCGCTCGCTCTCTCTCTCTCCCCACAGTGAATCATGCCTTCTGTCAGTGAAACGTTTTTTTATTTTTTTTTCAGACGAGCTCGCTGCCAACCAACACACCAACGCATACCCTCAACCGCCACCTCCTCCTCCTCTCTCTCTCTCTCTCGCTCCATCTCTCCTCCATTCTTCCATTCACTTTCATTTCAATCCCCCTATCCATCTTCTATCTCTCCGAGCGTGCCCTTTCTATCTCTCTATCCATTCATCACATCCCCACTCCAGCTCGGGGGCTTTACGACCTTTTTGGCAACGCAAACTTGCCGGTTTCTCCCATCTGCTGCTGCAGCCTCCTCCATCCTTCCTTCCTTCCTTCCAACCTTTCTTCCCTCTCTCCTTTCCCATACCCTGATTCTGTCTAGATTTAGTTTGACCCGAGCGAGCCCCCCTTGGGAAATCATCGCAACTAAACGATTTCGAAATGAGGCAACGCACAAAGTAAGACCGAAACAGCGTTGTCTCCCAAACGTTACGCGTCTTTGTATTGCACTGGCGTTGTATTTTTTCCATGTTAAAATCACCCACTCGTTTTCTCTCGTTTTCTCTCTACTCTGGCTCTTATGGCCCTCTCAGCTTGGCCTCTCCCTCCCACTCCTCACCTCACTGTTAATGCAACGCACACCACTGTGGAGGCGATGGAGACGGAGGGAGAGATATGCCCATAGAAACCGGCAGCGCAGCCCCGCGCGCTCACAGGACTGTATATACGCCTGCTCATCGCCATGGGAACGGCAGAGCTTTGCCAGAAATGTCCCGCAATGTCGCCTTAGACGTGTTGAATAAACGTTTGTTGCCCACGGAGACGCGCACGGCAGCTCAGACGGAAAAGCGTTCAAGGGGAGAGAGGTTAAAGATGCGTTAAAAGTATCTATATCCGCGGGGACGAGCAGGTCGAGTTACAGGGCAGATCTGTGGAGAGGCGAGCCCACTCCGCGGGGACGGCCAGGTCGAGTTACAGGGCAGATCTGTGGAGAGGCAAGTCCAGTCACAATGTTCAAGGAGAGAGAGGTTAAAACTGCATTAAACTTATCAATATCCAAGGAGACAACTTGGTCGACTTACAGGTCAGATCTGTGGAGAGGCGAGCCCACTCACAATGTTCAAGAAGACAAAGGTTAAAGCTGCATTAAAAGTATCTATATCCATGGAGACGACCATGCCAAGTTACAGGTCAGATCTGTGGAGATGTGAGCCCAGTCATACTGAGAATACATGTTTTTCCAGGTATTTTTGAGCATTTAAACACAAGTAATATGCAGATCTGTGGAGAGGCGAGCCCACTCACAATGTTTAAGGAGAGAGAGGTTAAAGCTGGATCCATGGAGACAACCTGGTCGCCTTACAGGTCAGATCTGTGGAGAGGCGAGCCCAGTCACACTGAGAACACATATTTTTCCAGGTATTTTTGAGAATTAAAACACAAGTAATATGCAAATGCACGACACATAAGTTAAATACGATACTGTGGAACATCAAAGCAAAAACATCTCCACGGAGACAAACAAATGGCGGACGCTCTACCAGAAATGTTACATAGACCACCTTTAACGGGGCTGCACCTGAACTGGTTCATTTTAAACAGTTGGTCCAAAGTTATTCCCCATTTACCTTATGCATTCGGAGCCTCCTAATGACTCACCACGATGAGTTTACAAGCGTTTTTCACAACTCTCAGAGACCAGTGCGAAATTTTGCCGTGACGGTAAAGCTAATACGCACTTCCTGATTATCTGACAATTAAATTCTTTCTGGTTAGATGCAGACATGACGCAGCAGACTTATTTCGACCTTAAGAGCTGCTTACACAATATATCTGCATGTGGCGAGTTTTCCTCAAATACATGGGGGGAAAAAAATGGTGTACAAGACCTTTAATGAAAGCCCAGCCATTAGCTTTGGACGCTAACAGCTGCGTGTGCTTTTATGAATAGCATGGGGCTACTAATGTTGTACAGTGTATTTTTAGTCCAGTAGTTCTGATTCAGAGGGCTTTTGTTTGGCCACAATGACCCCCCCACAGAAGGGAGAGGAGTTGGATGTGATCACGGCGATAAACAAAAAGAGAGAGCGGCGAAGTGACATAAGCAGCGGCAGCAGTAACCACGTTGGATTAGATGTTTGTTGCCCACGGAAACGCATACAGTAGCTCAGACAGAGAATGGTGTTCAAGGAGAGAGAGGTGAAAGCCGCGCTGACGAGCTTTGGATCTTTATCGTTTTGTTTCCGCAGCGGTTCCGTGCAGCGGATTAAGCATTTACCTGTAGAATGAACGTACAAAAGGTTGGCAGTTCAATCCCGGCTCCGTTTTGCGTATGGGCAAGACACTTCACCCACCTTTTCCTGGTATGAATGTGCGTTTGTGTGCGTTTGTGTGCGTTTGTGTGCGTTTGTGTTGGTGGTGGTGAAGGGGGGGCACGCAAACTTCACACTGAACGGTTCCACGTGGTTTCGGGAATCGAACCCGTTACTTTTTGGTTGTGGACTGAGAAAGCTAACCACTACACCACCATTCCCCAGTTACCAACATCTCCTCACTATTTTCGGCTCCTTTTAATTAGGTGTCCAGGCTGAAATGGAGTACTTCATTTGGGCTTGATCGTTTGGTGTATAGTGTTTTTCTGGTTGGATAAGACCCTTGTACAAGTTAAATGCAATATCCCTTCTCTTCTCATTAACTGCTGATTACGCCCCGGGGCAGAGTGCGAGAGTGTGGCTGCATTTTACGCCTCCCGCTGACACGATGACACTGTCTGCCTGTGCTATTAATCTAATTCTAATCCGTTTCCAATCGTTTCAAATCGTCAGTGATCAGTTTGGGTCTTATTAATGGAGAGATCTACAGCCAACCCTCTGTCAGTGAAATCACGTGGTTTAGAGCAGATCACAGACTGTGTAAAGAAGTGGACTAAGCGAGCGTGACGTCACCCACAGCGTTCGGCTCCAGTCACATGAAGCTCGTCGAGGCCGGAGCAGTTATAGGGGACAGTTTGGAGCGGAGTTCCATATTAGGAATTCCGACTGTGAGGATCATAGCAACAAAAGAGCCAATCCAGAGCGAGGCTGTTGAAGGTAACGCCTCTTCCCGCTCACACAAACAGAGACAGTTTTTTAATGTAAAGTGAATTGGAGCCAGAGTCGATGGAGCCGGAAGCACGCACATGCTCACTTCCTATTTGGAACGCGGCGGCGAGCGGGTTAGCTATGTTGATATAAACAGTCTATGGAGAAGACGGAAGACTTTGGAGGAAGAAATCGGTCTAGTTTTTGTATAAGAAACGAATAAGAAAAAGTACGGTCACCCTGCCCTAAGACTAACAACATTTATACAGGCAAGGTGAAGTGTCTTGCTTAAGGACACAAGAACAATTAGTTACTTAAGAGAGTGGATTTGAAACAACCCACACCAACACATTTATAAAGGGTAAATGAGAAGTGTCTTGCCAATGGACACAACAGTAGTGTGGGATTGGAACTGCCAACACAAACACATAATAAAGTTGGACAATAAGGACTGAATGCAACACGCAGCACTGTTTTGTTCTTTCCTCAGTTCAGTTTTCATTCAACGTTAGATTTTAATTTAAAGCCACAATATGTCACTTTTTTTTTCTTTTTGGTTGTGTTTGTTGCAGTGAAAAACATGGAAAAACATGCGTCCTTACTCTGAGCGGGCTCGCATCTCCACAAACCTGACTCTCATTTGGCCTGTTTCCATGGAAATGTCATTCCTTTGGCTACAATACTCCAGAGTATAGCATAAATGTATCTATCTCCATGGAGAAAGTTCAGAAATAGGTTTTAATTTTCTATTAACGTGGAATCATGTCATGTCCACCTCCACAAAGTTACGTACTGTGGCTTTAAACAGATGTAAAGGGATATTTTTGCACTGTGATTGTTCTTGTGTGATTTGTATGTTACAGCGAGAGGGGCGACAGTTTTTCAATGTAAAGTGAACTGGAGCCAGAAGCGTGCCCAAGCTCACTTCCTGTTTGGACCGCAGCGGCTAACAGGTTAGCTCTGTCCATTTATATAAACAGTCTATGGTCGCAACACTGAAAATTCCTCATGGCGGGACAAATCTTGCGGCGTCATCCCTGCTGCAATGATCCACAGACAAAAAACTTGACAAAAGTGATTCCCAGAAAAGCCCGTTAACTATCGACCTTCCCAAAAACGACAACGGACCAGAACGAAACCGGAACACTCGACACGATCTGAAAACCAAATAAACGAATACAAACCGGAGCGATGCGGCAGACTCTACCTCACAGTTTGACTCATCCTCGTCCTTGAGTTAAATGTGAAATGAAACACACGGAGCCTTTTGTTTGAGCAGCTTCAGCTCAGAAAACGAAGAGGCCGAGAATCTGAGCGGCGCTGACGGCAGTTTGGGCCAGAATGAGCCGCTATCTGCCTGTGTAATTAATCAAATTCTAATCAGTGATCAGTTTGGGTCTTTTTAATGGAGAGGTCAGCAGCCAATCCTCGGCCAGATAACGTTGTTGTTGTAGAGCAGACCACAGACTGTATAAAGAAGTGGACTAAGTGAGAGTGACGTCACCCACGGCGTTCGGCTCCAGCCAAATGAAGCTCGTCGAGGCCAGAGCGGTTACAGGGGCCAATTTGGAGCCGAGTTCCGGCCGCGAGTATCACAGCGACCAAAGAGTCAATCAAAACACATCACAAAACGAGGGGTCGAGAATCTGAGCGGCGCTAATGGCGATTTGGGCCAAAATGAGTCGCTATAAAAATGAACAACAACAAAATATTGAAATTAAACCGTAACAAAGCAGGACACGTCTACGTCAAGGTTATGTGAAAACAGGGAGATAAAAAGAGATGAGGTTTTCACAGTAAAAAAACATTCATAACATGGATTACTGTACATGTTTTACTTCAAATAAAATACCAGGTTAAGCAGAGCTGTGCAGTTAATCACATTTTAATCAAGATTCTGTCGTTTCTAATGGTCAGTGATGAGTTTGAGTGTTTTTAATGGCTAGAGTGAGGGAGGAAACAAAAAACAGATGGAAAAATGGTAAAATAAAGTAGTAATTTAATTAACAGGAATGTTAAAGATCATTTAACAAAAGTGGGCTAAAATATGTACGTGAAAATAACCAACTAAACTACGAAACAACAAAAGCTACGTCTCAATAATAACGAGTCACATCGGGCTGTAGACAGAATCGAAAACGAGACACACGTAAAGCACAAATAAGCAGTAAACGTGTGCGTAAAGGTGAAGTTAGCTCTTATATACCTAACATGCAGTTTATGAGACTTAATAGTAAGGTTACGCGCTTTTATTTTGGTAACTTCCTGTGTGAGAGGAAGTAACGGGAAAACGGAAATGAGCTTGATATACAGAATTGCAGTTAATGGCGAAAAACGGAAAAACTACAATGAAAAGTTACAAAAAAGCCAAAGATCGCAACAATCGACAGAGGAACAAGCTTCGTTTTTGTCGAGGAAATTGCCTGTGAAATGATACCAGAACATACAAGAACACTGTCTATGTTGGTTTATTACGTTTGCACCGGTGAACAAACGGTCTCACTGCTGACAGAGTTTCGGCCGCACCGGGCCCAGAGCAATAAACAGACTTAAATACTGCCTGAGGTCCAAGCCCATCCCAAAGTACGAGCTGCATTTAGGTCGGTCTGGCTGGTCATTTGGGCGTCTTAGCTCAGAGAGGTATTTGAGGAAAGGTGAGATTATCAAACAATCATGTGGCACCAAACAGGAGGCATGTCTGTCTGATCCACAGCAAAAGAAAAATGTAAAATCTGTCAACTGGACAAAACGTTAAAGAGTAAAGACGTCTGGCCGCTCGTCCAAGCCGCCTCTTCAGTTCTGGTCAGATCGCTGCTGGACACTGCCTTATATCTGTCTGAAGGGAGGAGCTAACTACACTGAAACTGAAACCACCTATTGTTTACAGTTTGTTTGTAGGCTACGGAGTCAAACTTGTAATAGTCTTTCAGGTATATAAACAGCAGACAGGTAAATGGAAACACACAAATGTACCTATAGTCTTCCTGTGAGATTTAAGGATTAGACAAAGTATAATTTGGCTTTTACTTCTTACAGTGAATCTTGGACAATGGAAAAACAACACACAATACTAACATTTCTACCACAGTTTTATTTTATGAACGTGCACCTGAGCAACTTCAAATGTGTACCGTAAATTTCGGACTATAAGCCGCGACTTTTTTCCCACGTTTTGAACCCTGCGGCTTATACGACGGTGCGGCTAATTTATAGATTTTTACTGGTTAACGGCCACCGGGGGGCGCTCTCCTGCAGTAAACATAAAAGTGAGACAGACGTGGGGAAAGATCACGCGCTGAAGAATAAACTAGTTTTGATTTTGAACTGTCATTTTGCGCATCATGCGCACCCCTCATCACGGAAAACACACGAAGAAATGAATATGATGCAGTTTTTACGTTAAAGGCAACGGATCTGGCGTCAAAGAAGGAAACGGAGCCACTGCGCGTAAACTTGGCATCAATGAATCGATGGTGCGACGTTGGAGGCGGCAGCGGGAAGAACTTAGTCTATGTAAAAAGACGACAAAAGACGACAAAAGCTTCAGAGGAAATAAAAGCAGATGGTCCGTGTTGGTGCCGTTTTATTTTCTAAACCTGCAGATATGTTCATCCCGTGTTGCTGTCGTGTTGGTTCTAAACTTCCGTGTACCGTCTTTCTGTGTAAATATCTCATGTTACAACATAAAAACCTGCGGCTTATATTCAGGTGCGGCTTATATATGTGCAAAATTGATTTTCTTTTCAAATTTAGCTGGTGCGGCTTATGTTCAGGTGCGCTCTATAGTTCAAAATTTACGGTACTTAAAAGTAATATGGTGATTATATGGACATATGGTAATTTCTGTTTGTTTTTCAATGAAACGACATGGAAAAAATACAAGTCATTTAAGCATCAGTTCTGGCCTTCTCGATTTGACTGGATGCCGTAGCGTCTCAAACACACAAAGTCAGACACATAAAAGGGACGGACACGTACAAGTGAGACACAAAGACATACAAAATGGCGGCCGGTGACTTACACGATCGTCCAGGATTCCACGGGGAAAAGGGGACAGGACTCAACCGCACACAAAACATAAGAGTTTTGAAGGCTCGGGGCTGTAACTATGTGGTTCGGAGGAAGATGTTTTGATTTTTCATGTTTTAAGTCTGTATTTGTTCATGTTCAGAAAATGTGCTTTTAATAAAACTAAATCAAAACCAACAAACTAACTTCAACCAATTACACTGACATTAAAACAAAACTGCAGGAGTTTAGCCAGAAATCCAAAGCTAAAAACATTCAAAGATGATACTGTTATTCACTTAAATGTCCCATCGCGTTGGCTACACTAAAGAGCAAAGGATCATGGGACATGTAGTACCAACACGACACTCGTTAAACCCACAATCTCGCAGGTCCCATAAGAGACTGTAGTAGTCGTTAGAAGAGGCGTGTGAGATGTGAAAAGTGCTCATAAACTCATCACGGTGAATAATTAGCAACTTCAGGAAGCGTTAGTAAAGTGAGAAACAACTGTGGAGCGCCGCAAACCATTTTCATTAACTCGTTCTGTTTTTCACGTTTTTGAGACGGCAAAAATCAGGTAGAGCGTTTTTTAAAATTCAGAATATTTGAATTGTGCTGGACTCCGGCTCCTGCCACTGTTCAGTTTGGGTTGGTTGAATCTGGGCCAGCGGTTTTGCTTCTTGAGTTTGATTGACAGACGAAGACTGAGTCACTGCTTTTATTGTGTGTTTCTCTCCCTCCTTCTCTCTCCCTCCTTCTCTCTCTTGGTCTCTCCCTCTCTCTCGCTCTTTCTCTCTCTCGGTCTCTCCCTCTCGCTCTCCTTCTCTCTTTCGCCCTTTCTCTCTCTCTCCCGCTATTTCTCTCTTGGTCTCTCCCTCTCTCTTTCTCCCTCTCTCCCTAACCCTTCTCTCTCTCTCCCCTTCTCCTTCCTTCCCTGACTCTCCCCCATTCTCTCTTTCTCCTTCATGCTTTCTCTCCCTCCTCTCCCTCTGTCTCTCTCCCCTCCTTGTCTCTATCCGTTTCTCTCCTTCCTTCTTTCTCTCCCTCTTTGTCTCTCTCTCTCCATCTCTCCCTCCTTCTTTCTCTCCTTCCTTCTCTTTTTCTCTGCCCCCCCCCTTTTCTCTCCCTTTCTGTCTGTCTGTCCAGCTCTCCATCCTCTCTCTCCCATCCTCTTCCTCCCTGTTTCTCTCCTTCCTTCTCTTTCTCTCTGCCCCTCCCTCCCTTTTCTCTCTCTTCCTCTCCCCTTCTCTCTCCATTTCCCTCCTTACCCGTCTCCTTCCCTCCCTCTGTCTCTGTCTCCATCTGTCTTTCTCCACCTTTCTCTCTCTCCCTCTTCTCTCTCCTTCTTTCTCTCTTTCTATCTCCTTACCACTCTCCTTCCCTCCTTCTCTCTCTGTCTCCATCTGTCTTTCTCCCTCTTTCTCTCTCCTTCTCTCTCTGTCTCCATCTCTCTCTCTCCCTGCTTAACCTCTCCTTCCCTCCCTCTCTCTTTCTCTCTCCTTCCTTCTCTCTCTGTCTCTGTCTCCATCTCTCTCTCTTTCTCTCTCCCTTCCCTCTCTGTCTCCATCTCTCTTTCTCCTTCCCTCCCCCTCTCCTTCTCTCCCTCTCTCTGAGCAGCAGACAGCACAGGAGCCAGTGTAGATGGGCCTCCATCTCTCCCCCTCCTTCTCTCTCCTTCCCTCCCTCTCTCTCTGTCTCTGTCTCCATCTCTCTCTCCCTCCTTCTCTCTCCTTCCCTCTCTCCCTCCATCTCTCTGAGCAGCAGACAGCACAGGAGCCAGTGTAGACAGGAGAATCTCTCACACTTATTACAGATCTGAAAAAGACATTTAGAGCTTTGAAATGTGAGGAGCCGGTCTGAGCGAGGAGACGGGGGGTGGTCAAAGTGACGGACAGCTGTCGAACGAAACACGACTCCACGTTTCACCAGCTTCAGAGGAGTTAAAACACGAGTCTGACGCACGGGCTGTAGCCGAGTCAAACGTCCACTACAGAAAAATGAACAGAAATACTTTATCTTCTATAGTCTGTGTGAATCCAGAAGAGTCTGAAACGGGACAAACCTCCATCCAAGACATGAACATCAGCGTTAGCAACAGGTTTGATTGACAGCGTTGCTAAGGACCCGCTCCCTGCTAAACCAGCGGCGGGGGCGGGGAGGGGCGTTACCTTCAACAGCCTCGCTCCGGATCGTCGTAACACGTCACAGTTTAACTCGTACGTGAAGTTGGAGATGGAAATGTCCCAATTATCAGTCGCCCGGAATGTTCCAGAACATTGCAAAAAAAAAAAAAAACGTTTTAAAATGTCCCCTTGAAGTTCTAAGGCTCTGTCTGTGTTCTGGACACTTTGGAGATTCTGAGGTTTAAAGTTCTGACCTCTTCTGGACCACAGTCGAATCTGGAAAAGGCTCAAATAAACCTACAAAGACACCAAAGCCAACTAAATCTATGCAAACGTCAGGGATAAAAACGTAAACTAGAACAATATAATTCTAAGAGGGCATAAAGGACCCGCCGCCTACTGGTCGCCCACGTTACTGCTTTCCCTAAAATGTTCCATAGTATGACTTTAAACATCTCTATTGAAGAAAGCAGGTGGCTCTATCAGTCCAAGTTACAGGTCTAGTCTCCATCCATCCATTTTCTTCTTATCCGGGGCCGGGTCGCGTGGGCAGCAGTCTAAGTAGAGCCTCCCAGGCTTCCCTCACCCCAGACACTTCCTCCAGCTCCTCCAGTGGGACCTCGAGGTGTTTCCAGGCCAGCCCAGAGACATAGTCCCTCCAGCGTGTCCTGGGTCTTCCCCGGGGCCTCCTCCCGGTGGAACGTGCCCGGAACACCTCCCCAGGGAGGCGTCCAGGAGGCATCCTGAACAGATGCCCGAGACACCTCAGCTGCTCCTCTCGACGTGGAGGAGCAGCGGCTCTACTCCGAGCTCCTCCCGTGTGACCGAGCTCCTCACCTTATCTAAGGTCTGGTCTGTGGAGATGTTATCCCACATATTTTCCAACACCCCTCACGTTTGTTTGTTTTTTTTGTTCAATATAAATGCCTATTAAATAAATGCAAGAAATTTAATGCCATACTGTGGAACATTCCAGACAAGGACAAACCACAATGGAGATAAGCATGTGGTGAACCAGCAAAGTTACGTATTGAATCTTTAAGAATAAAAGTATTACACTTAGAGGTTCACTGTTACTTTTCTGGTGGAGGGTCTTAGTTCTTGTCTCCATAGCAACGTTATTGCTTTGCCTGGAATGTTCCTCAGTATGGTTTTAAACTGACTTATCTCCATGGGGACAAACAGGTGATGCCACCAGGCCAAGTTACAGGTCAGATCTGCGGAGAGGCGACCCCGCTCAGCGTAAGAATGCATGTTTTTCAAGGTATTTTAAATTTGAGCAATAAAACACATGTAATTAAATAAATGTAAGAAATTTAATGGCTCATGATGGAACATTCCAGGTAAAACAATAACATCAATAACATCACCATGGCGACAAGCAGGTAACTGACCCCTCGCCACAAAAGCTACACAGTGTAACTTTAAAATGAGAAAAACTATACTGAAGTAACTAAAACAGCCCGAACAGACGACGTCGTTCTTATGTTTTTGTTTTTCATGTGTCAGATCCTCGAAGGGCTGTTTGATTTTCCAGCGATATTTTCTGACGTCTCTGTCTGAAAAACCCGACCTGCTGCTGTCAGATGAAGCCGGAGAATTACCATGTTGTCAAATCATGTCTTTTTTAATTTGCTCCCGTCTCCCTCGGCAACCGTGACTCATGACAATAACGTGAGCTCTGAGCGAGACGCAAAAGCCACTAACCAGGACCGAATATGTTCTATAAGAAACTGTTCAAAGTGGGACGTTTCAAGCCATTTTTCTCTCCATACGTCACACACTACTGAAACAAAATGGCCGCTGATGTCTGTCGTCTCAAACCGTTATTAACATATTTAAGAAGGACACGGGAGAGCAAAGATAAGGGTTCAATGTTATTTGTTATTTTCTTGGACAAAACCCTTTACCAAACCCAGTGCCCCGAAAAAAACAAAGTGACAAAGGAAAAAGACCATGGCGAGCCGGCCAACGTAAAATACGGACGGTGCGCTGGGCAGGCCGACCCTGCACGGGGCCGTAGGAGCTGCCCACGCACCGCTGTCCCCAACGGAAAACACAACCCATAAACTTTCCCCACGCAAAATAAAGAACGAAAACAGGACGTCCGGACTCACCAGGCCAAACAAAAGCTAAGCTAACAAAAGCTACGAAACCGGCATGAAGACGCCAGCAGGGAGCAGCGCCGAGCCCAGAGCGCGTGGAGTGATGTGCGCGCTGTGGGGCATGGGAGCCTGGCAGAGAGCGGCGGAGAGCGGCGAGCAGAGAGAGAGCGAGAGCACGCCGGGCTCACGCTATTTAAAGGCTCCAAGGCGCGAAACCAAAACAACGGGAGCAAAACTATGAAAAATATACTTACAAAAAGGGCAAGAATCCTAAATCACCTACCAACTCACTTAAAGTAACACAAATATACAGAAAAAAATAGAAATACCTTCTAAGAATTAAAACTGGGGAAAAAAAAAACACTACAAAAACATGGGCAATTAAAGGACACAGGATACAGTTATGTTTTCTTACAAAACGGTTTTAAAGTTAATTTTATGATGATTATTTATGTTCTGATTTGTTTGTATTGTGATTTTAACGTCTTTCTTATTCTATGAAGCACTTTGAACGACTTTGTGGACCAACTGTGCTGTACAAATAACCTCGCCTTGCCATAAATGCAACTTTAAATGTAAGTGCGATAGTGTTTGTAGCACAACGGCCTGTCACGATAATCACTATATCAGCAAAGTTTGAGCTGTGAAGGGGTGAATAAGTCCCTTTTATGGCTAACGATCGGTTCATTCTGCTGTTTTGTCCAGTTTGGAAAATACAAAGAACAGGGCTGAGCCAATGAAACATATTTGAGGCTTCAGGCTGTGTTTGGCCTACATGTTTTTCCACAGCCGGGACCTTGCACAAGAAACATCGATCCATAACAAAAGCGTTAATAATTATATCATGTGATCAGAGGTGAATCAATAAGGTTTTCTTCAGAACTAAAGTGGCGCTGCTTTTTAAAATCAAGCCAAACACATATAATGGCTCTATAAGATTAAAGTTAAAACGCTCACTATATTTCGCTCCTGCACTGAAGCGTTTTGCCTGATGCGCAAAATGAGTTTTTCTAAGCTCAGACGGAGGAGAAAAACCTCAGAGGAAGTGATGCAATGCGCGTCCTCGTTTCTCTGGATCTGATTTCCTGCCGCCGTAACTAAACACAGCGGGTTTTTTTTGACCGTCACAGCAGAGTTGGAAGATGGATTCTGCATCGTCAAGAAAGAGACCGGCCTCCAGCGCTTCCCAAACACCGTCAGAGAAAAGAAAGGTTTTGTCTAGAGCGGCCAAAAGGGCCAGGACTGCGTAGAAGACCAAATAGATTCTATACAAAACTATTCAAAGTGGGACGTTTCAGGCCATTTTTCCCTCCATACGTTACACACTACTGAAACAAAATGGCCGCTGATGTCTGTCCTCTTTTCCCGTTTTCATACAAGACTGACTGGTTTTAATGTTAATTTTATGATGATTATTTATGTTCTGATTTGTTTGTATTGTGATTTTAACGTCTTTCTTATTCTGTGAAGCTCTTTGAATTAGTTTGTTGACCAACTGTGCAGAGAAAAGAAAGGTTTTATCTAGAGCGACCAAAAGGGCAAAAGTTCCGACCGGTGCTGGGGTCGGACAAGAGTAAACGTCAGAGCAGCATTTGAGAAATTTGGTCACTTGTTGTGTCTTTGCAGCGTTATCACCAATATAGTTACAGTTATAGTTATTATATATATATAGTTTTCGTTTTTAATTGTATGCGAGGAGAGGAAGGCCGAAGATGTGTGTTTGAGAGTCGCTCGGTTCGTGCTCGCACAGACACAGCGGCCGCAGTTCCACTTCACGCCAGATGTGGCAAACTAGTACAAAAACTCTGGAACTTGCGCAATGCTCCTTTAAGTTAATAGAAATTTAATAGAACGGGAAGCTGAAACCATGAATACAAACATAATCTAATAAGAACAAGCCATTATCTTTTGTTATAAAGTGTGTTATATTGTCTGAAAAAGGAGTTTTAAAATTCTCATTGTAAAATATGTGTTGAACTCGAGATTAAAATTGTAGAACTGTGACACTCAGGTCTAATGTGCAGATGTGTCGTGATGCAAACAGCCCCGTTTTAGTCAAGTCAAACACCGAATTTCTGCTCAAACTGCTCATCACTTGTTCATTTATCGACCCGTGATTCAGATTCTGATTCACACGTGATCGCTCGCTCTCTCTCTCTCTCTCTGTCTCTCTCGCGCTCTCTCTCTCCTCCCTCTCCATCTCTCTTGTTCTCTCTCTCCCTGTCTCCCTCTCTCTCGTTCTCTCTCCTCCCTCTCCTCTCTCTTTCTTTCTCTTTTTCTCTCCATCAGACGGTGGATCTTGTTCTCTCTCCTCTCTCTTTCTGTCTCTCCCTGTCCTCTCTCCTCCCCCTGTCCTCTCTCTCTCTCCTCTCCCTGTCCTCTCTCTGTCCTCTCTCTCTCTCTCTCTCCCTGTCCTCTCTCCCTCTCCTCTCTCTCTTCCTGTCCTCTCTCTCTCTCCCTGCTCCCTCTACCTCGTTTTCTCTCTCTCTGTCTCCCTCTCTCTCGTTTTCTCTGTCTCCCTCTCTCGTTTTCTCTCTCCCTGCTCCCTCTTCCTCCTTTTCTCTCTCCCTGTTCCCTCTTCCTCCTTTTCTCTCTCTCTGTCTCCCTCTCCCTCGTTTCCTCTCTCTGTCTCCCGCTCCCTCGTTTTCTCTCTCTCTGTCTCCCTCTTCCTCGTTTTCTCTCTCTCTGTCTCCCTCTTCCTCGTTTTCTCTCTCTCTGTCTCCCTATCTCTCGTTTTCTCTCTCTCTTCTCCCTCTCCTCTCTCTTTCTGTCTCTCTCTCTCTCTTTCTGTCTGTCTCTCTCTCTCATCCAGGATAAACTAGTGAATCACCGTCTCAAACCCGAGCTCCTCACGTTTGTGTATCGTGTGTTCAGGTTAGATCAGAGTCTTTTTCACTTTGCTCCAGTGATATTTTTGTGCAAATGGAAATAACTGAAAGTCTGTGTTGTGTAAGTTCAGAAAATGTAATATTGAACAAACAAAATAAAATGTAATCAAATAACGATCGACTTGGATCCAGAAACACACTTCTCACGGCCGCTTACGAGGAAAAAAGAAAGGAAAAAAACATCACAGGAGACTGAAAAAACACAGCAGAGTTCTACAGAATCAGTGAGCGAAGACGTGAGACAAAAGTGATTTTGTTTGTAAATAAAACGAAGGAGCTCATTGGTCACTCATCAAATACGTCACTGAAATAAACAAATCTGATTGGACGATCATGATCAAAGGCTTGACCAGTATGAGTCAAAGAAATAGCGATTCATTTTTTGTGCTATCACTCAGTCACAGAATCCATGTTTTAAAGGGATTTTAAAAAACACCTGTACTTGAGTAACAGATACATTTAATGCCATATTGTGAAACATTACAGGCAGAGACGTGGCATCGCGCTGCGGTAGAGAAACCAAATGAGCCTCCCGTCTCTTTACGCTGTGGCGTTTGTGTGTCATTGTTCAGGCTGGAGAGAGTTTTGCTTTGAAGGACGACAGTGCAGCATATGGTGGCCTCCACTGACCCAAATATGAGACTCAGAGGAGCCGCAGCCTGCCAACAGAACTGCTCCAACAGAACTACTCCAACAGATCAGCTCCATCAGGCCACCTCCAACAGAACTACTCCAACAGATCAGCTCCAACAGACCAGCTCCAACAGACCACCTCCAACAGCCCAGCTCCAACAGAACTGCTCCAACAACCCAGCTCCAACAGACCAGCTCCAACAGACCACCTCCAACAGCACCGCTCCAACAACCAAGCTCCAACAGACCAGCTCCAACCATAGACTGTATATATAAACGGACAGAGCTAAACCGCTAGCCGCAGCGTTCCAAATAAGAAGTGATCATGGGCGCGCTTCCGGCTCCATCGACTCTGGCTCCAATTCACTTTATGTTGAAAAACTGTGTCCTCTCTCTGTAACTGCTGCTGTCAGACTCGTCATTTTGGTCTTAAATGTTCGTATTAACCCTCTACACGATTCTCGTATTTTTATTTCACTATTGTGTCTGTAAATCAAGATATGAACATTAATAACAGACAAATCAGGCGCCTTCTTTCCCTGAGGTCGCTCCTGCTAGCGTTAGCAACAGGTTTGATTGACAGCGTTGCTAAGCGCCTGCTCCTTACTACACCAGCGGAAAAGGCGTTACCTTCAACAGCCTCGCTCCAGAATGGCTCTTTGGTTGCTATGATACTTGTGGTCGGAACTCCAAATATGGAACTCGGCTCCAAATTATGGTTATTTGTGGTTGTTTGCATATAGTTCTCAAATCTCCGCCTACTTTAAGCTTTTTATTACTCTTGATGAAGCACCACGAGAGAGACTGTAGTGTCTGGGATAGCGTCAGGCGGTTGGTTTCCCATGATTCCTAGCACATGATGTGCCTGACTGGATGAAGAGGAGACTCCATCAGGAGCTTCTGAGTTAGTTTATGCACAACTTTAAAGGCTCTGTACCTGATTTATTTTGTTTTTTAGCTAAATACGTCCTGCCCCGGTACAGATATAGTGCAGAAATAGCTCTTGAGGTCAAAATAAGTCCACCGTGTACTGTCCGATACTCAGAAAGTGCACTGTTAGCATACTAGTTGTTGTCACTCCGCACTAGTCTGTGCTTATAAACTCATCGTGGTGAGTAATTACGATGCTCTGAACGCATAAGGTCAGTGAGGAATAACTTTGGACCACTGCAAACTGTTTAAAATGAACTAGTTCTGTTTTCGGGACAGTACAAATTACGATGTACTACGAATTCATAATGAAAAAATCAAAAACAAAGTGGCTACTTTATTCTACGTGAGAAAATATCCAAAGAAATGATCTGTTATGGTTAAATTGTCAAGAGTCCGGCTTCATAAACTTACTGTATCTTAAAGGTGCACTACGTAACTTTCCTGACGTTCCACAGTGTCGCATTAATCTTGTGCATCTTCACGGAGACAATCAGGTCACGACATAAGGCCAAGTTACGATAAGATCTGTGGACGGGCGAGTCAAATCACCGTAAAAATACATGTTTTTCTGTGTGTTTCTCTGCCATAAACGCACATATTTTGTAAATGCAAACACTGATACGTTTAATGCCACACTGTGGAACATTTCAGGCAGTTTTTTCATCATTCCGAGACACATGGACGACGCGCGCTGTTAAAAATATACAGCTTTAAGTTTATTCTGAGAGAGAATTCAGTTTGTTTTAATGCTACTGCAGAATTGTGTAGTTTACTCGGGGTTTTGAACGGGAGCGTAGCCACCTGTCGCAAATCACTACTGTGTTTTCCATTTCGGTCTGTGATCGGCACATTCAAAAGGCGAACAAAAGCTACAGAGATACAGACAGACTGCCGTGTTTCCAAAATACAACTTTGCATATTTAAATAGGAGTTTTATCTGCACATTGCACGATATTTACGTGAGCGAAACGGACTCGCTCTGGTTCCGCTTCGCTCCTACTGACGTTATGGTTCTTCTTTAGGGGTGGGTAACACTGTCAAGAGTGATTTGCTGATTTGTTTTGTCCCAGTAATGTTTATCAGACAATATAATACAATCTATCAGACGTGTCAAAAACGAATGTAAAGTTATGGTGCAGCTTAATCGTTGGGTTTCAGATTCAGAGGGTGTTCGCTAAAATTAATATTGTTGAAATGCTGATTTTGCTGTAAGGTTTTGAGTTCTCTGGGTTATAGTCACAAATAGAAATGATCA
This sequence comes from Periophthalmodon schlosseri, assembly GCA_000787095.1. Lineage (NCBI taxonomy): Eukaryota > Metazoa > Chordata > Actinopteri > Gobiiformes > Gobiidae > Periophthalmodon > Periophthalmodon schlosseri. The sequence goes on along the minus strand of KN468951.1, from coordinate 3,772 downwards.
GTTTTTTATATTTCTGAATTTACCTTTTGGATATTATTTACAATTTAATCAATACAGTTTTATTAAACTTTGGTCCTCTGTGAACCGAAACCGCACAGTTCCAAAAAGATCCTGGGCCTTTGCTCAGTCGGCTCTTTTCAAACCATCAGACAGAGGAATCGGCTCCAACCTCTGAAATTGTCTTTAGATTTGAATAATTTTACTAGAAATTTGAAAAAGTAAATTTTAGATAATCACATATGTACAGTTGATTTGTACTGTTTTGTTTCACCGTAAAAACCTGCACATGATTTTTTATATTGGTTTGAACTGTAGGAAACATCATGTACTGGACATGGAGACACTTTATTGTATTTAACTGCTAATGTTAACGATGAACTGTTCGTCTTATAGTGTAATTGTAATAAAATGTGTATTTTAATGTGTGTTCACCTGCCCAGGGACTGTACATGGAAAGCAACAGTAGCTAAATCTGGTACAAATCATCTTTTCTTTTGTAAGATTAATGAATTTGTACATGGTCCCTGACAAATAAAGAATAAAGGAAGAAAGAAAGAAAAACTGGCTCTTGTGCTGCATCTGGGAGTATGACGTCATCACTGGAGTCTCATCTGAAAACCACTACGGACTTAAAAACTGACAAAATTTGCTTGGTTTTCAAAATGAGTAACTTACTTGATATATTTTATTTTTTGGAACCTACAGCACAGAATAGATACACGCACACGTGATCAATGCAGAGTGGTCAAAAGTCCTCAAAACGTCGCCCATAAATACCATTACAGCACAAGTGTAGGTATCAAAATAACAGGACTGATTTAAAAAGACACTTTCTCAGATTTTTTTTTTTTTTTTTTAAACTATGAATTCAAACCATTTTAAGCTGGGGCTTTTTCAAATGACAGAATCTGCAAAGTGCATTTGACTAAATAGTTCTCTTTTCAGCTGTGTATAATATTAGATTGTGTTTGTCCTGCAGATGAGGAAGTACATAACTCTACTGTACTACTACTACTACTACTACTACTACTACTACTACTACTACTACTACTACTACTACTACTACATCAACATATCTGGTCTAATCGCACAGCTGCACATAACCACGGCGAGCGCTTCGAGGCGGAGGGGACTGAAGTATGGCTCCCTCTAGTGGCTCTTTTCTGGTTTTTCCACTTCATTCATGGTTTTCAGCTTCCTGCAACATTTTGAGAACCTCTTCCCCGTTCAAAAGATAGAATATTTAGATTTTAATTGTTAATTCCCATGGCAACGATCCTATATTTGTTTTCCTTTCTGAAACCCACGGATACTTTCCTTCGAGATGGGGGCAGGAACCAGTATAACAAGTGTATCACAGGAAGAAATATTCAAAAGCAAAACTGATGGAAGGTTGCGTTTGGTTATAACACAGTCGACTACAGCCAGGTAACTAAACCTGGGGCCTCCTGGTTGCGGGGCAGGAGCGCAAACCGGGGAGGAAGGAGGATGTGTGGAATGCGGTGATGTCATCCGAAACCAGCGTTTAGGTCACGCACAGCCGGTCACAGGAAGCAGATGTGCAAAGGCAGCAGCACCTAACTTAACAATACCACACCGTGTTTTTCTCTGCGACCACAAAGCGAGACCTGAGCTGCACGCGGCCCGTTCGCATAATTATTAGGATGTTACTTCAGATCTCGCCCAGTTCACGTAGTTTGACTTCCCGGTCGGTCACGGTCAGCAGATGTGACACCGTAACTGTTACCAAGCAACTATTAAACAAGACGCGTCAAACGAGCCAAACGTGGTCTAATTCACGCAGTAAATATGATCTGTCTGCGCTTATATTTTGTTAAATGAAGTTTTAAAGTGTCAGAAAACTTTTAAACTTGTGTGTAAATGATCTGAACATTCTGGACTGAGTTTTGCAGATGATGACACAGATAGAGAGATTACTACAACTACTTCCTGTAATTTTCAGCTTCTATTTTTTAAACTTCTCTTCAGAGACTCGCACCTAAAACTCGTCATATGCGCTTTAAGTCGGAGGAGTTAAACCGCAACCTCGCAAAAAAGACGGATAGTTTAAATGAAGATGGGTCAAATGCAGAAGTTAAACTAAGACTAAAATACATAGATCTTGTTTTCAAACTTTGGGTTCGAGTCGTGAACGTAAAGATCCGGATTAAAGTCATTTTGGTAAGATGTTCTTTTTTTGCAGTGTGTAAAAAAAAAAAAAAAAAAAAGTGGTAAAATGCTGATCGTGTCAAAGGAACATAAAAGTGCATTCTTCTGTTTGAGCTGTAGCCTGGAGCATCTGGAAGACTTTAAAGAGGAGGAGGAGG